>PVHY01005623.1:0-81423 GCA_004024945.1 Uropsilus gracilis | reverse complement strand
GAGCACAGGTGTCCCTTTGTACCCACATTGAGGTCTCTTTTGGGTAGATTCCGAAAAGAGCAATTGCTGGGTCAAATGGTAGTTCCATTTTCATTAGCTTGAGGGTCCTCCACATCGCTTTCCATAATGGTTTGACTAGTTTACATTGCCACCAGCAGTGTAGTAGTGTTCCTTTCTCTCCACATCCTCGCCAGCAATTCTTATTGCCCGTTCTTTGGATGCAGGCCATTCTTACTGGTGTAAGGTGGTATCTCATTGTGGTTTTGATTTGCATTTCCCTTATTACTAGCAATGTTGAGCAATTTTTCATGTGCCTGTTGGCCATTTGTATTTCCTCTTTGGAGAAGTGTCTTTTTAGTTCTTCTCCCCATTTTTTGATTGAGGTTTTTGTTTTGCTTTTGTTTAGTTGTGTGAGTTCCTTGTGTTATTTTTATTATTGTTGCTATCAATTTTTTTCTCTCATGTGCCTTAAAGTCACGTACTCTCTAAACAGGGTTTTCAATGTCAATTCAAATTTTCCACCTGGTTCTCAAAATCACTGTTTCACTGTTGATTTTTTGTATGGTTGATCTATTAATGTAAGTATAGTGTTGAGGATGACTACCACTATTTTGTGGCAGCAAGTATCATTTTTAGGTTAGTTAATAATTTTCTTATAAATTTTGGTGCTCTTGGTGCACTTGGTCCCTATATTCATAATGTGTGTTACATATATTTCATATTTATACACACATGGGTATATATACACACATATTTGAATGTTCAAATATGAGTGTTTGAATGTTCAAATATGAATGTTTGAATGTTCAAATATGTGTGTACAGATATACATATTTGAAAGTTTTATATAGTAGATATATATGAAATATATGCAACACATTATGAAAATGTATGGACCAAGTGACAAGCACCAAACTTTATAAGAAAACTATAAACTAACCTAAAAAAGATACTGGCTGCTGCCATGTGATAGTGGTAGTCATCTTCAACACTATACTCACATTAATAGATGGATCAAAGATCAACCATACAAAAATATATATATATATGTATATATATATATAACAATGGGGAGATATATATCCCCATAGTTTTCTTGGGCTCTCTTCCTACCTCCCTCAAATTCTCTGCCTATTCAATATTGTACTACTGTTTTCTGCTGGTGGACATTTATAGCATGTTCTCAACTGCCATATAGTTTTCCAATGTATTTATATATAATTTAAGCTATTCTCCTAGTGTTCAATATTTAGGAAGTTACCACTTTTTCAGTTTCCCTTGTTCAACCTTGTAATACATCTGACATCAATAGTATTATCAATGATAAACTCTTACATTAGCATTCAAGATTGTTTTGCAGTTCTTTTTTGTCCATAGTATATATCCCATTAAATATAACAGAACAAAGTGTTCAAAAGTCACTGAAATTAATTTCTCTGTGTGCTTATGTCTTCAATGTGAAATAAAATTAAATCTTTTTCTATTTGTATTCCTCTTTAGGGTTGGCTATTTTTTTTTTATTTAACTTATTATTTTGAATATGTAAAATGTTTTTGAGGCTCAGTAATCACAATAACAAAAAAAATACAGTCAAAGAAGTCTTATGCCCAGTCCTATCCTTTCTATCTCATCCCCACTGTCTTTATAAGTAAGAATTTTAAGTTGTTTCTGGTTTATTCTACAATATTTTGCTTTTCTGTTTTAGGTTTTGTGAGTTTCTGTGTTTCAATAATATGCGTATATATCCTTACTTATTCTTATATCTTCTTGAAAAAAATTAACATTCAAGTAAAAATTTCAGAGAATTGTACACTTATATAGTTCAATAAATTTTCACAAAATGCAACATCTGTATAATCAATACATCTTTACATGCATGTTGTATGCACACAAGACTGTTTATCATAGTCTCATGTGTGATAGCAAGATATTGGATTCATCCTACATGCCTTCAATAGGAGAGAAAGGAGTAAGTTTTAATATATCTGCCCAATGAAGTATAAATAGTGATACTATATAAAGATAGTCACTAGTGCTTTTCTATTTCTATGGACAGATGTGGAGTATTTTATCAGGGCAAAGTGGAAATAAGTGCATAATGAACACTATTTCATATAAAAGAAATATTAAATGCATAACTATATCTTTCCATTGTTTCATGTGTAAACATGAAAACTGGTAGATTTGCCAGTACTCCTTAGGCATCATTTTTTAGCAAAGCAGTATGCATGATATTGAATACAATGTCATTCTCTTTTCATATTATTTCTTGTACATAAAATAATTCAAATTTGTTCAATTTTACTCCTTTTGTACCTTCTTTTTTCTAATACCAGTGGTTTCTGAAACCACTATCTAGTAAACAATAATAGTTACCATTTATTAATAAAATAATAATGGCTACCATAAATATGGCATACATATAATGATTTATATTTTATATACAATCACATGTAATATAGAGATTAAATATATAATAATATATATATTATTCTTCAATAAAATCCTTCAATAAAATCCTTCAAATAAAGAAAAATGATAATTGAAATTTTCAGGATCCTAGTTCCTAAACTATTGGCACACACAAAGTGGAATTGGTACACTCAGTAGTATTTAGTGTACTCAAAGTAAAACTTTTCTACTTCTCCAATGTTAAGGTACACTAATAGTGATACTAGTTTGACCTCCCAAGTACTCAACTTGTGATATTTTTGCCTACAATACCCCCAAGTTCATGAAGCTCTTCTTTCTCCAACTGATTTAAATAATTAGGCATTTTTCTTTCAACTTTTAATCCCAGAGCTTATTCCAGATTATCAAATATGGAATATGAAAATGTAAAAATCCTTCTTATTCTCCCCGCTAACCCAAGGAGAAGGAATATTTTCTATGTCTCAGTGGAGAGCTGTTTCTTACAGAACCAGAGAAAGTTGACTCTTGCTTCTTTCTTAATAGAGGCATGAAAAACAAGACTTGTTAAATCATTACTGAGGTACCTTTTTGTACTGAGCACCTTATCACTTAACCAACCAAAAATTACTTTAATGCTTTCCTAGTAAATGATCTGCTTCTAGATTATGTTTACAATAACCATGGGTATATGTTCATACTGGTATAACTCCTAGTCCAGTTACTCTATGAAAATATTTCTTAGAAATCATATCAGTCAGTACCCTAATCTCTAAAAAGATGTTATTTCCTCAAGATAAACAAGTTGTCTAATAATCATATTCAAGTCAAGTTTAACATCTTTTATCTACCATCAAGAGCAACATTTGCCTTTAAAAACACTCAGAAAAACAATTCCATATTTCTTTTTCTTTCTGACTTATTTCCACTAACACGATTCCTTCTAGTGCCATCCCTGTTGCTGCAAATGACAAAAATTTGTCTTCTTTGACTGATGAGTAATATTCCATTATGTAAATATACCACATCTCACTTATATGAGGCATTATATGAGGCATATAGGGAAAACAAACAAACGGACAAGAAAAATTTAAAACTATAAACAGAACTGAAGCATAGAGCAAGTGAGGGTGAAGAGGGTAAAATCAGGGGAGGGATGGGCACAAGAGGCTAAGATGGCTCAGGGTCATAAGGTGGTGGGAGAACCTCGAGGTAGACAATGATGCAATATATATGTGTGTGTATATATGTATGTATATATGTGTGCAATCAATTCAAAATATATATATATATTAAAATTAAATTTAAAAAACAATATGTTTTACCAAAAAAAAAAAAAAAACACTCAGAAAATACCATCTTGCTTCCTATAAGTAATCAAAGCTAGGAGCACAACCTTCTCTTTTCAATAAAATCTTTCCTCCTCCCACTTAAAAATATTCAATTGTAATTGCTGTGCTGATTTTGTAAATGAAATAATCAGCTGGGAAGTGGTCGTTAGGACAGAGTATAATCTGTTTCCACACACAGCCCAGTAAGCTTTGGCCAGATTGTCTGTTGGGTACCCGGCACCTCCTGTGCTTTGCTCATCACTATCATGAAGCTGATGATACTCAGTTATTCTAAATCATGCCCTAATAAAACCTCAACTGGAACCTCCTGGCAACTCAATGATTTTTTGCTTTGTTTCTCATAAGCATTCCTCCGCCTTATAGTTAGCTATTTTTACATCTGGGTAACTTCACATTGGTTTGATCCTCTTAGTAAACAACTGCAGTATTTGCTTTCAAAGAAGTAGGTATGTAATTTATTTGCTAATGCACATGAACCAATATTATTTTGAGGTAGATCTGTTGCCTACGATGATTCATCATTTTTTTCAACAGAGCAATATGGACACACATCCATTCAAATAAACTAAGATTTCATTATGGAAAAAGCAGTATGAGAAGAATAAATTGGCTCAATGCTAATAGCAGGTTAAGTGGAGTTAAAAGCTAATAATTAACAAAGAAACAAATATAAAACAACTGCACACAATATTTAGCCACTGAAACTTAAATTCTTTCATAAAGGATCATATTGTATCAGCACCAAGACAGTGCTGTGGGAATACCTTCCAAAGCAATACAGCTGGTCTAGGGAAGGCAGTGCATCTGTCTGCGGAATCTAAGTACATACATTATTCGACACTATATCCCTTAAGATAATATTTAAATAGATCACAGTATGATTATAAAATGGAATATTAATTAAAATTCAAGCTCTCTTAGATAATTAGTGATATGGGAAAATGTTCATGGTGTTATGTTAAATGAGCAAATTGGGACACAAAAGTGGGTTTGTAGAATGATCCCACTTTATTTTAAAATACAAAGACAGATATAAGGGTATGTTTGTGTGTTGAATTGTTTGGCAAGTGAAGAGTCCATGGATTAATTTGTTGAACTAAATTGGTTTAAACCACTATTTATGACTTATGAGAAAGCAAAACCTTTCTAAGATTTCCCAAAGGGTGACATATTCATATTCATAGTCATAATTAGTTCTATGATTCTTCCCTGTTCTGTCCTATATCAACCCAAAATTAAAGTTTTTAGCTCAGCTCCTTCCTCAATTTCTACCAAGAAAAATAATTCACAAAAAAACAAGGAAGATGACAATGTTCAACAATATGCGAACCATTTCAAATTGGTCCTTAAGTATTACTATTTTAAGGAATTATTTTTAGTCACCCCACCACAGGAGAATTCCCATTGGTATTTACCTGTTAAATCACCCACTTCACATTTCTTGGGCATGTCTTTCCTCACCTCTCTTTTCTACCTACCTCTCCTCTTTAATGAGCAATAAAATAAACCCATTTTCCCATGTAAGGCACTGAACTCTCTTTTGTAGTCAAGGTCCTGAACTATAGTCCCTTTGAGTCCTGCCTTCTTGCCTATACTGCTTATAAAGGAAATTTTCCCAAATAAAGATAGTAACTGCTCTTAGAGTAATCTTGGTATGCCAGGTATTAAACTGATGGTTCTCAAACCTGAATAGTCACTGAATTTCTGAGAAGTGTTGTATTTTCTTTAAGAGTCTCCTCTGGAAGTTCCGAGGGTGTGATTTGGCACCGATTTTTAGAGAGGCAATGTTGATTTACATTGTTTGTGTTTTAGAAGTGTAGGATGCTCACTGTAGGTTTTGTTGCCATAATGCTCCCACCACCAAAAAACCCATAGTCTACCACCATAATCTGATGTGTTCCCAAAGATTTATTATTAATATACATGTGATTCTAATATACAATAGAGCTGAATATCAACATACTGAAGCAGCAACATTCATTTGTTACACATATACTATTTAACTATGATTTTATAGTCCATGTTTTTTCACAGCTTGATTTTTTTAATTAAGATATATTTAATAATTCATATCAAAAAGAACTTAAAAACTGCAAAATAGTTGTGACATACGTGTCATTTCTTGCAATGTATATGGGAATGTTGCCTAGTCTCTCCCAATACATCATGCAATCTTTAAAGCTGAAAGAGTTTGGTGTGACTGATTCATATATTATGTAGGATTATTATTTGAGCACAGAAAATCCATGAGTAAAAGCTTCTGGCTGGATTTCAAGAGAAACTTGTAATGTGTAATTCAATAAAGAAAAAATTATGAGTTTAACCAAGTAGGAAATGCAGATAAAATCCCATTATTTTTTAATATACTTTGACATTAGACTACAGATAAAGATGTCAAAGAGGTCAAGATTTGAGGCAAACAAATGGAAAGTCACACATAATAGGGATGATCTGCATAACTGTGGTTATCAAAATGTGATTTAAAATTAAGTTTATAGTCCAAGAAGGAAACTTAGTCTCAAATATTATGAGAATAAAAATCATAACATTTTAAAGAGAAATATATCTTAAACTTTGGTTTATTAAAATGCAATAGCCAAACCAATATTGTACTTTATAACAGATAGTATCTAGAATTTACTAAATATAATACACATAGATAGGCATACTCCTAGGGAAAAAAAAAAAACTAGAATGAAACATATCTATTTGTCAGGAGTCGTAGTTAAGGCATAGGTTTATAGGTAACTTTTACTTTTTTCTTTATATTTTCTTACCTTTCTAATATTTCTAATGACTATAGATAAATGTCATAATTAGGAAAAGTTTACTGAAACAAATAAGTGAGTTCAAGTATATCATTTTCTCTCATTTCCCCCTTAAAAAAATATCATCAATCAAAAGCACAGCTATCAAGGTAGGAGAGATAAATCAAAATGGTAAGTTTCAGAGGACCATAAACTGTGCCCTTTAACCACAATAATATCTTTTGTTTGGCTCTTTCTTAATATAAGTCAAAAATGTAAAAGATTGTAAAGACTGTATCCATACTCCTCTATGCCCCAAATAACTTTAATTAAACCCAGAGCCCAGTTTACTGGAATGATGTTAAATGTGCCAGAATAAAAGAAACGAAGTGGCCCACCTTCTCTCTTTCCAGCATTTCTCATCTGAATGGCATGCTGTGAAACACACAATTTAAATTGATTGGTATTAATGCATGCACACAGGTTCCAAAATGTCAGCAAGATGCATTTGCTTTCAAGTTATGTTAGTTCTACTGATTATAAAAAGATGGGTAAATAAATCTTAGTTATACACAAAATATGTTTTCAAGTCATTCATATACATGCTTAGAACTTTTCTTCTCTACTACCTCACCTTCATCTATTTCTGTATTCATTTGACAAAAACCATGTACTAGGCACTACTCTAAGCCCTGAGAAAGCAATAATGAACAAGACAAGTAGGGTCTTTGCCCTCCACAACCTTACATGTTAATCAGGTTAGGAAACAAACAAGAAGCCAGTAAGTGCACTGAATATGATTTAAAAAGAAAAGGGAAACTACATTGAGAATGTCTGAGACAAAGTAGGGAGAGGGAAGGAGGGAGCAGGGGCTTTAGATAAGTTGGCCAGGGAATTCTCTGAGAATGTTATATTTGCACTGAGACTAGAATGTTGACAAGGAGATAGGCCCACAAAGATCTAAAAAGAGTATTTGAGACCATGGTAGCAGGAAGGGCAAGGACCCCAAGGTGAGATGAACTCAGTATATGCATGAAACAGGGAAAGTCAGTTTGGCTAGAACATCATGGTGAGGGACAAGTGATACAAAATGAAATCAGAGAAATAAGGAAAAGCTAGATCATTTGAGACCATGGAGGCCATTGGGTAGAGTTGAAAATTTATTCAATTTGTTACATAAAGACTTTGGAATAATATATGATTTATACTTTTTTTCAAAAGTGTGTAACAGAATGAGAAGACATGTATCATCTTCCCTTGATGCAGAAGTAAACTGGAAATAAGGACATTGTATAACAAAGACAACCTGGGAACAAACCAAATCTTTTCTAGTTAGAAATGACATGTATTGCTTCAATCAAGATATTCTTCTGGTCTTGTTTGTTTTCCTCATCTGTAAGATGGAAATACTACATAACAACATTGAAGTAGATATAAATCAATATAGGATTTTAAATCACCCATATATGAAGATGATTAGAATGCCAAACTTCCAATTTTTTCCCCTTCTTATGATATACAGAGAAGGGGAGGTTCTAGAGAAAGAACACCTAAAGAGCATGCTGTTATGCTGATGAGGAAGTGAAACAACTTGAATAGAGCCTCCTCGGTTTGATGAATTTTTCCAAGAAGACTCTAAGACCACAATATGAGATTGTTTGGGAGATGTTCCTAGGAAGCATTGCTCCCAAAGCAGAGAAATAAGTGGGGAGAGAGAAGGAAGCAGATGCAAGAATATTATCAAGCAGGGCAGTACCACTATGGGAAGTGGGGCCCTGTTCTCACTCAGTAATGCTAGGAAACAGTATAGAAGACACCGTGGAGTTCTCTCACCAAAAGGGCAAGAGGTTGGCATTTACTCACTAAATTCTTCAGTTCCCCACACTTCAAACCTGTCCCAGACTTGGACTGAGAGGACTCCATCAGCCAAAGAAAGACTAAGCAAAATTTGCAGGTCTTTGCTGCAGAAGCTATTTTTAGGTCCTTACTGCAGAAGCAGATATGAGTACTCAGGGGAAGGATGAGGCTGGACACTCACAACGTCTGCTGTGCCTTCAGTTTTTTCCCTAGGACTTTGGACAGTTCCTGGGATATGAAAGGTCTACTCTCACTGCCAGAGCTACAAGATGGTTTCCCTCCAGATGATGACAACCCCTGGGAATGCACCATGGGATGCTTTCTGTTGGCTACACCATCAGGGTCCCCTTGAAAAGATGTTGCCAAAAGAGCAAAGAACATAGGTACGACATTCCCACTCAAAACTATAGAAATAATCAAGTTCCTGTTCGCCTCTTGGGCCAAGTTTATGTTTTTGTTTTTTTTTTTAGACACAAAACAGGGGTAATCTTTTAGAAATTCTAATCTCAAAGGAAATTTTCCATAAACAGCTTTTCTGCTTTAAAAAAAAATAATAAGTAAAAATCAATCTGCTTTGCAAATAACCAGGCTTTGCTAAACTTGTCGTTGGGTGGGATTTATTATTTTGCTAATACCAAGATTGCAAGACAAAGAGTCATCATTTATGAAGAGATTTTCCCACATGTAAAAAGGTCAATATCAAACACCTTAGACATAAGAAGTAATTAATGTAATCAACCAGGACATACTAGAGTTAAATGTCCCGATAAGAAAAGAGAACTCCAGTCCATTTGAAATAACAAAATATAACCCATGGAGGACCATTTCTTTATTATTATACCAGCTTAATTTGTTGAGCATTTATTATAAAACAAGAACAAAGTTAAGCTCTTTATCTATATTAACATATTTAAACTTTACAACAGTATTTAGAAAATGAAGAAAGTGATATTTAATTTAAGAACTGGTCTTTTAACTTATGCTTTTAAATGCTCCAAGCTATAGCCAAAGTTACAGTTCTCCTGGAGTACCTTTACAGAAGCCCTGTTGAAAACCTGGATGACTAGCTATGAAATTGCACAGCAGAACACTAATAAGCCTCTGAGTCCTGTCCAATTCCTGGGTCTCAGCTGAGTGAAGACTGTAGAAATGCCTTCTTTTGAGCATCATGGGTCCTTTTTCTTATGAACCAAAAGAGACTCATTCACATGGATCTGGGTTTCTAAAAATAACTCCAGGAAGTAATCATTTAACATTCCTAAAATTTAATATTCCTAAAATTGAATGAAACAGAAGAACAAACATCTTCTCAAATCAAGATAATGTTCAATTCTTTGTCTCCTCAGTGTAGCTCATGAGGAAAATGAAGATGTTCCCTAGCAGTAGAAAACCCAAGATATTTTTTTATTCCAGCCCTCATTTTCACAGAGTACAAGATATAAACATAAAGAGTCTTCCAAGTACCTTCTTTCATGTACCTTTCAAAGAGAATTCTCTAAATTTGGTTCTCTAAGGATTAACTCAAAATTAATTACACCTCATTTCTTACACTGGGGGAAAAAAGTGTGAAAAATAACTACTAGCAACACTACCCCCCCCCCCAATTTGCAAAACAGGAGTTTCCAAGGGATGATGAAAAAAGATACGAAGGAATGAATTCTCTTCTTTTACAAATCTAAGTATCCCCTAGGTAAAATCTTGACTTCTAAATGAAGTTTAAACCTATCAAATCCAGTGTTTCCATCTGTTGGCCCTTTCCATACACCCTTTTGTCCTCAGCTCCCTTTTTATCATCAACCCTCAAAACCAAAGGACTTCCCTGTCTTTTACCTGAAATCAAAGAACCTGCACACATCCTGTCAGCAGAGACAGCTCTACCACCCCTGCCATAAGCACAGTGGCACTGACAGGTGAGACACAGACACAGCTCTCCCCATGCATTACTTATCTGTTGCTGCACAGAAAATTCTTCCAAAGCTCAGTGTCTGTTGGCAGACACATGTCCACTGGGCCTCTTGTGTTTCCTGTAAGCAGAGGCACTGTCAGATTTTAGTCCAGGTTATCTTTTCCAGGATATTTACACATCTCACAGGGGATATTTTTTAAGACTCCCATTAGATGCCTGAAATCATGGATAGTACCTAAAGACACTGGGCCTTTTTCTTTTATATATATACATATCCATGATAAAGTTTAATATTTAAAGTAGACACAGTAAGAGATTAACAATAACTAAATATAGAGAAATTACAATTTCGTATAAGTGATATGAATACTCTTTCTCTCTTGATACCTTATTTTACATAACATTTTCAGAACACAGTTGACCCGAGGTAGCTGAAACCATGAAAAGCAAAACCACAGAGAAAGGTGAACTACTTAGCAAACAGTCTTAGAAAGGACACCAGAACTATTTGCCATCCAATTATAATAAAAATAATCCCCCCCCCTCCAAGGCAGAGTTTGATTAGATTTTCTTGAAGTCCTCTGATAAATAATTGGGGTTTCCTAAGCTAAAAGTTCCTCAGCTGTGAGGCAAATCCACTGTGCCTACACCTGTAGCACCCCCATAGACTTAGGAAATAAGAGAAACCAATGCAAACATGACCTCACGCTGACTGCTGTGCTGTGGATAACATGTCTTTTGTATTTCACTCAGCTGTCTCTTGACTTCTACTAGTGTTCATAAAACTGTGGTAGGCTAATTTGCTAGCATACAAGTAAGGGTAAGATCTCAGCTCCTCCTCAGTTTTTGACAGTGATTTCTCACAGTTCCTAATAGCCATGATCCAGAGTTGCTTACCCAGGTGATTCTGGCTGAAGTCCATCATGAGATCACTGTGCAGCATCCAGCTGGGGTTGCAGGCATCTGAAGACTTGATGGAGCTATAGGTTTACTCATCTGGTTGCTGTTTAAAGAGCACTGTCCCCTGCCACACTGGCTTGTCCACAGAGCTTTTGAAATGTACCCAAAATATGGCCACAGTTTCCCCCCCTAAAGCAAATGATCCAAAGATGAGTACATGTGGCTAAACAGAAACTGCAGCATCTTTTATAATCTTGGAAATAAAACATCATCACGTCTGTCCCATTGTCTTTGCCACTCAACCACAGCACATGGTGGGTCAGAGTACAGGAGCTTGTAAACAATATGAGGCAGGGGCTACCTTGAGGGTTGTGGACCTCACCCATGTAGTCAGTTGAACATGTAACTCAAACACATGCATTCTGGCTGGCATTACCATATGCTTTCATATGTGAAAGGTAGAACTGATGAAAGAATGGCTGAGAAAAAACAGAACAAAGGCATGATGAATTGGTTCCAGAAGAGATTATTCCAACAAAAAGATAAGCTTCTGGAAAGGGTCCAGAAAAAAAAAAAAAGGCAATTTTGTATTCTTCCTATGAATGACAATGGAACTCAGAGGCATTTGCTATGATTTTTTTCGTGAGACAGCTGATATATTTAATTCAGTTGCTAGGAAAATAAAGACTCATCCATTGCTATCCTCCCTTCTTTCTTCCTGGAGAAAGCAATATTTTTTATTTCCTTTCTCATACCTCCCTCAACAACTCTCCACTTTCTCATTTGACTAGCACATGAGCAGTTGGGTGCACTACTTCATTTTTTCATGAGAGTTGGACAATGCCACCCAAAACTGTGTACCCACTGCGGTACTTAGGAGTGGACACTTTCATTAATTCTGATTCCAGCAGAGACATATCCAATAATGAAAAACATGTGCAATGAAAATATCTGAAAAGAATGAAGAGGAAGCATGGATTGTAAAGGCAAGAATGTGTGTGTGAAGATCATTCTAATTAGGAGTCAGGAAAAACTGAGCCATATATAATACAATCCTAATTCATGTTTCTTTTGCTCTATGCTATGGAGGAGGACAGGGTAAAAAAGAAATGTGAGGAAAATTTCAAAGCATTAACGCTGACTACAACTTTCAAATACTACTATGCAATATTAGAATACTTGTCAAAAAAATAAACAGATAAGATGTGAGGGGGAGATGTGGGAGGGACTGTACTGTGCTTGTGTGTGTAAGAGAGGAGAGAGAAGGATCATAAAGGAGGACTGTATGAACCTTCAGTAATAAAGGATAGCGCTCTTTTTAGTAAAAGATAACAAACATTTTTAAACATTCTCTGTGTGTAGAATCTGTGAAATACTAATTCACACTTAATCATTTAGAACAGATCCCTCACACTGGTAAAGTCATCCCATTTCACAGAAGAGGGGGAAAAGTATAGTTCAGAGGATGACTTCATATATATGACAGTTAGTGACAGATGAAGATTCAGGAGTACAGGTTTCTACCACTTTCAAAATTAAAGCATTCCTATGAACCTTTCATAGATGCAAATGGCATAAAACAAAAAAGCAATTACCATTAATTTATGTGAAAGTTTTTGAGCATTCCCAATAACTAACCTACCAATCATACCAAATAACACATAAAGCACATACAATAGTAACATCAAGCACTATAGGATAACACACAGCCTGTGGAGGAACTTGACAACACTGCTCTTACTACTCCCATTATGTGCTGTCTCTGTAATGGCTACTGCAAAACAAATGTTGGATGCTATCCTGATACATGCCCTTTGATCATTAAAGTTCCATGGATTTCTTTCTGCTATTAAAATGGATATGAATATAAACTCCTAAAATTGAAGTGGCAATAACATGAACTTTTAAGAGTGGGGGATGCCAGTACATGCTCACATACATCTCACTGGCCCTTTGACTAAACAGGGACCTCTGTTGCTTAAAAGTCTGGAGGACATCCAGAGACCAAAACTGCTACTATTTCCAAAACTTGAGGTGAACCAAATAAGTGACCTAAGTAAAGATAACTTACATGTTATCCTAAGAAGTAACAGAGTACATAGAAATTTAACAACTTCTTGTGAAGCAAAATCTTCCATAGGTTTCTCTCTTCTAATAGCAGTTCTAGTGCCATCTGAGTCTTTGAAAGAGATTAGGAACACCTCAAACATGAGTGAAGGGAAGTAATCTCCAAGCCCCCACAAAAAAAAAAAAAAAAATCTCACAACACCTCATCCAGGACCTTGCTTCTTAGATTCTGCTCTTGGAAGTGACAAGCTTTAAAGCTAATGCTGATCAAAATGTCCACCCATAATGGAGCTCACGGTCCAGAGATACAGTAGAGGACTCCACTTGGGTATGCATACTATCTATGGAGCATTAGCCAGCTCCCTCTTCCCTGGCATGTGAGGTAATTACCATGGGAGATGCTAGCAGTGGCAGTGACTATCCTCCAATCTTTTCAGTACTTAAGTAGGTTCAGTAAAAAAATGAGAAACATTGATCTACTCAGGGACATAAGGTGCCCAGTGTTCTGCCTTGCAAAGTATTTGTGGTCAGTTAGGATCTTCCCAGAATCCTGCTGGGATGTTCAGAGATCTCTTGTTCTTGTTTTCAGAGGAACATTAAACTTGGTTCACAATGGCAAGCTCAGGCCTGTAGAGAGAAAGTGATCTTACTTAAGCAACAAGATTTTAGCTGTTACCAAATGGAAATGACTTGGCTCAGAAACATAAGAGGGTGAAAGGTGGTGCTGAGGGTGAGAGCCAAGTGGTGTTGAGGGTGAGAATAGAGGGGTATAACCCATGATGCTGTTCTAATGAAAATAATCAGAAAATCTTCTCTTCAATGGAGGAGATAAAAATGAGAACTCTAACTCTTAAAATACAGTATAAAACATATAGTTCACAGTAAATAGGTACCTGACTGGTGAACATCCTTGGAGATGTTGAACTTTCTCCTTGGGAGACATGACAAAATGCAAAGAGCAAGCACTATGGAGTCAAACATAACTGGGTTCACACTATTGACACATATGATTTAGAAAAGTCTCTGAGTCTGTTTTCACATTTGTATAATTAAAATGAAAATACTACTTTAAGGCTTTGATAATGCCTACCCATGAGATAACAAAGGTAAATAATCTATTGCAGAATCTGGTATATGTTTGTTTCTCTATAAATCGTAGCAGTGAACTCTATCCACTCATTTTTGCAAGTCATCCTGCATAAAACTTTGAGCTACAGTTTCAGGAAAGAGTCTCTAAAACCACAGGCAAACTAAGTTTCCGAAGAGCCACATCTTTCAAATTGAATTGGATAAGTCATAGGGTATTTAACAGAGTGCTGGTCTTGAAGAGAACAGAAGATTTAATTTGGTTTAGTTCCTTTGGCATTTACAGGTAAAATCCACCACAAATTAATTAGCATGTCTTCATTTGCTTGAGGATGATTAATAATACTCAGGGAAAACAGGTTTTACATAATTCATCAGTCTGACACAGCCCAATACCTCTGGAGTTCTGAGAACTTCCAATCCCAGCTGGTCTGTGACACTTCAAAACTAACTAGAAAAATGGCGCTATTCTTGCAGTTCCTACATTAGTTCTTGTTCTGAAGTGAGAAGAGGAGAATATAAGCACAAACTTCAAGGTCGCTTTCTTTCCAGTATGGAATAAATGAGTGTAGACAAATTCTTTTTATGTGGGACAGTTTCACTTAGGTCATCCATAATTCACTCAATTCACCAACTAGGTTGAACATCTATTTCTCCTTTCCATTATTATTCTGTGAGCCCCAAATGGTAGAGCTGACTTTTTTATGTAAGTCAAGTCTGCGTAAGGTGAGCTTTTTGTATTGTCCTTCTCCCATGGACACATAGCATTTTCTATGACTACAGTGCTCTGGAAAAGATACAAACCAGGGTATTGGGAGTGTGAACCACTGACATTCAACCAGGAAGCAAGAAGTAAGCCTGATCAGTGTTTCTGAATCCAGAATGGTATGGCTGCTGGAAAAAATTTCTTCATTATCTACTGATGGTCTTAGAAGTGGATGAGAAGGCAAATCTCAAGGAGAGTATTGAGAGCATAAACAGTCTAGAAATATTTAGAAGAGGATCTAGAGAAAGAGAGATCTATGATCTAGGGAAAGAATTTCAAAACAGAAAATAGCATGAATCTTTCTAGGTCTGTGTAGGCCCTGAACCGAACCAGCTATGTAAGTAAAGGTCAGATGGTCATTGACTGAATTCCAGGGAGAGGCCTTCTGTTCTGTGTGAAAGGTTTGTCAAGATGAACAACATAACCTCTAAGATATATCCCAGAGCTACAATCCTAGGGATCTGACTAAAGTTTCAAATAAAAAAAAAAAATACTCCCATTTCTTCATTGATATCTATCTTCAAAATGACTGCATTCACTAGTAATTCCAGGAATTCATCTAGCAATTTTAAGCCCTGCATTTGTACCAATTGCACTCAGAATTCTATGCAGCATGCCAAATCAGAAGTGTTTCTCAGTCAAGGTCACCCCATGCTACCTCTGGGACTCTTGCAATATCAGAAACCAGCTCAAAATACCTTTAATCTAGGGGGAAGTGAACAGAAACACATTGAAGTTCCTCACAGTTTTTTGGCTGTAGAGGGCCTTAGGGAAGGGACAGAGGCGTAGACCCCAGGAATCTAGTCAATGAGTTCCCTTTCTCTTCAGCCTTGGTATATCCAAGAATCAACCTGTTATTCTTTTTTTGAAGCATGGGTTCCTCTAAATCCAATTTCATATGATTAGAAACACCTCTCAAATCAACAGCTTTTCAGATTCAGCAACAGCAGAGAAGTCAGAATGGCCCAGCTTGAATCAAACACTTACCTCAGTTCTTATCAATTCTAGCCTAGGAAGGGGGCAGGGGTGGTTACTACAAACACTGTGGAAAATGAGAGATAGTATGGAGGACAATAATTCTCAAGAAACAGAGCAGTGGGACCGGGAGGGAAATCCTAAAAAAAGTCCACATGTGTGTTCCACTGAAACAATAAAATACTTAAGGTCTTTCTGTTTTCCTCTGTCAGGTAAGGAATGCAGACTGCTGTTTGCTTCTATTTATTTCTTACAACTAAAAACTGTGTCAATCTTACAGATGCATCAACTTCTTATTTTTTAAAGTGACATCTGAAGCATATTTTCTTTCTTGATTTAAGACAAGTCACAAATAATCAATATTTATCCTGAGGAAATCTTAGGGCTATTTTAAAAAACAGAATCCTATAATCCTCTGGTGACTTACAGCTCTAGGAAAAAACAAGTTACCCTCTTAAAAGAACTGTCTATGGTTGTTTCTTCTCCTAAAAGGGAAGCTTGGCTTAATGACCCCATTCCACTGGATGGGATAGGTTCCTACAGAGAATGGAAGCATTTATTTTTTATTTCCAAAGTCATCCGGAAAGATGCTCCATATATAGTTTTCTGCTGTCTGACTTAGAGAAAATGTGACTTTCTCTAAAGTAAATGTTGATATCAGTGTCTTTCAGATGGCTAGAGAATGGGGAGGCAGGAAAGGATAACAGACAGGTATGGCTAACAGACAGGTGACATTTTTAACCTAACCGAGAAAAAATAAATTCAACAAAATACCTTTTTTCTATCAATTAACTATTTGCTTTCAAATGAGTGAAAGATAAACACTCAATTAAAGAAATATACAATGAAAATAAAGATAATAAAGAGATTCAGCATCAAAATTTATTACAGTAATGCAAATTAAAACAATGATGAGGACATCAACAAACACCAATTATAGTGGTGAAGTTTAAAAGATTGATAGCATCAATTGCTATCAAGAATATGAATATCTATTTTGGTGAAAATACCAAATCTACACATAAAATAAAAAAATCACTTGGAATTTTCTTGTAAAGGAAGCATGCACTTTCTATGCAACTCAGTTATCCCTCTGTATGTATTAATCTGAGAGAAATAAAAACTATACTCATTTAAAAACCTGTATACAGCTGATTTAACTGTCAGAAACTGGAAACAATCCATCAATAGCTGGGCGTGGTGGCACGCACCTGTAATCCCAGCTACCTGGGAAACTGAGGCTGGGGATTGCTTGAGTCTATGATACCATGAGCAACAGGAGTCTGCGGTTCCATGGGCAAAAACAGCAAGACCTAGTCTCAAAAAAAAAAAAAAAGGCTTGCCAAATGGCAGTAGCCCCACAGCAAAGCCCCAACACAGGAGACCTACCATCAACTGATGGCCGTCCCTTCGAGGATCTGCTCTTCCAAAACATACGGCTGGAGTCATGCCCCCAAAGCCAAAGACCTGAAGCATGACTGAAAGAGCAACAAAATGTTGCAGAAACTGTGAAGATGAGACCCACCAAGAAACAAGAAACAATAATACAAGCCAAAGGTGCTCCAATCGGCCTACAAAGGCAAAAGCAGTACAGGAAAGACACACAGCAGCTCTATCAAGTCCCGGGAAATCACACCCTCACCAAGGATGAGAAAATGGATCCAGAAAAGAAAAAAAAAAAGACTAAAGGGCTAAACATGAACAAACAACAAAAAGAAAGGAGGCAAAGTAACTAGGGGTGATGTGTGGTGGGGTAGTCCCATAAGGATCAGCAATTATACAATCATGTATTGTAAAAAATCCAAAAATAAAATTTAAAAATTTAAAAAAAAATAAAAATAAATTGATTAATTAAAAAAAAAAAACTAATCCAACAATCATACCAGAACTGAATGAACAAACTGTGGCACATCCATAAACTAGAATACCTAATAATAGAAAGGGAACAATTTACTGAACAAGCAATATGGGTGAATTTCATATACAATATTAAGTAAAGGTTCAATATTAAGTGAAATAAGTTGAACTAGAATACCAAACTAAATCCATTTATATCATTTATATGGCATTCTGGAAGAGGCAAAACCATAGAAAGAAAACATATCAGTAGGTGTCCGGAACAGAGAGATCAATCCCTATTTGGATTCAGTGTTGGTTACATGATTGTATTTATCAGAGCTCACAGAACTATATACTAAAATGGGTGTTTGCTACTATATTTGAGTTATACCTTAATAAAAAATTTGAGGGGGAAAATGTCTATTAATAGATGCAGGGGATTATAGCTCCATGTAATCCCACTCCATCCATATTCTAACTGAAAAATATTTTCAGACTTCATAGCAAACCCAAGCCACCTCAAGTGTCACTAGTAGGCAGCTTCCAAGCATTTGTAGGGTTGAAAATGAAACTCTTCCTTTGGTTAACTGTGTTCCAACTCTAAAGTCCTTTGCCTGAGAGGAGAGTCCTCTTTGTTTTGATGGATTTACCACAGAAACAGAGAGAGGCCAAGCATGTCTCATGGGCCCTGCCAAAGCTGAAGGATCCCTCAGCAATGTGAAATTCCTGTTAAAGGAGAGGGAAAACCTGCCTCTTATTTTCTCTTCTGGGTAAGTGTTCCCCAATCTGCACTTGAATTCAAATGTCAAAAGTCCAAACAAGTGGAGATGATGCAGGGCTCTTGCAACCCATGTTGCTCAGCACCGCCCCCAGAAGGAGCCATTCCCCATCTTCAGAAAAGGGAAGGGCCAGTCCATCAGTCATCCTCTGGGTGACATTTATGGGCTTTATTAATATGGCAAGATGCTTCCCCTCAGTATTCACCTCTTAAGAGTCCATTTCAATCCTAATAAATATTCACAACTGACACCTTCCATATGCCACCCAGGCTGAAACGGAACTAAAGAGTGCTTAGGAGATGATGTTTTAAAATGATGCACGGCATAGGAGCCTATACAAATCTCTGTTTTATTGCAGAAACCAGAGGTTAGCACTAAGTGGACTGCCATTTGCTTCTCCAATTTGTAATACCATTAATTACTCTTGTGTTTTTTAATCTGCCTCTACAATTACCCAGAAGCATCACAGAGCTACAATGCAGGGAGTTGGTAACTGAGTGCTTAGGATAAACCATACTCCCTAGAATTATTGGTTCTAACTCAGCGAGGAAGATAGGGTTCAGAAAACAGACTCTATACCTCAGGGTCCTGGTTTAACTCAGTGTAGGATACGGGGATGTGGAATGAAGGAAACAAAAGCTGAGCCTCATAGTGAAAATTCCACTGAAGCAGACAGTACCTGTGAACTGGCCCTCTGCAAGTTGGACAAGTAGCGGACTTAGCATATGGATCCATCCAGCTGTGCTAAACTAGCCACAACCCAAATTAAATGTAAGTGCTAGCCTACCACCAGCCACAGCATGTCACCCTGACATCAGAGTCTTCCTGTCCTCTGACCGATAGAGATGCTGCCAGCAGAAATTACATCCATTAAGTAGCTCATCATCCTTACTCAGCTGCTTTCTGTCAAGTTCTAAACAGACAGTGGCATACCCTGCGACCCAGAGCCCCTCATCAGGCTACTTCCCCCTCTGAAGAAAAGAGGTGACCTCAGCTTCAGCTGTCCATAGTGCAAAGGTCACAGACACTGAAGAGACTTTTCCCACCATAAACATCATCTCCAAAATGGAGATGCCGGGCTGGGCAGGCTGGACCAAAGTGGCTGCTGCTTAGCAGAAGGTTTCAGAGTTCAGAACAGTTAAACCAATGCAGACAGCTCTGATGGATGGAAATAGCACTGGAACATTCTTAATGCAAGACTAGCCAGAGCATGAATGATGACCTACAACGACTTTTTCCTGCCTTCCTAACAGTCAACCCTACTCCCTACACTGCAGCTCTGAAGTCATGAGGCTCAGACTAGGACTACTGAATAGCAAAGAGCTGAAATAGTCTGAGAGGAGAAACTAACATTTGTTAACTTCTACGTGATGCCAAGTTCTTTAATTACATCCATAGTGTAACACCTGACACATGATAGGTGCCAAACCCCCCAAAGCTTAAATAAGACTTGTCAAATAAATGGGGCAAATGAATTCTCTTTTAATTCTTGCAACAATTCCAAGTAACAATTCACACATGGGGAAACTAAGGCCCAAAGAAGCTATAGACTTTCTCATAATCGCAAAGCTATTTAAGGTTGAAAAAGCTGAAGTGGGAACAGGTTTTTCTCACTCTGGAGCCCATGATTTTTTAGGAATTCCTGTTAGTTCCTGACTCTGGTAGTTTATCCTGTCACCCTAGTTGATGTTCCCTGCTATTACGAGATTAAAGCTTGGCTTCTTTTCTTGACCAGATAGTTCGGGTCAAAACCCCTAGATATTGAATAGTTGGTCATAATAATCCCAATGAAATGAGACATTGATGGGAGAGACAAAATACTCCTTTGTCCTTGCCTGGGGAGACTTTATTGCATCATATCTCTATACCTCTCCCCATGTAAGACAACTCCTTTCAAACAAATTTCTATGGTTCCTCTTCTCCCATCACCCACACCATCCCCATCAAAGGAGTAATTTGTCCTTTGAGCTAAGTCTCACTGGTGTGGGGAAGAAAGCTAAATGGGAAACCACCTTCACCATGCTTTTACATGGTCTTCTGTATGCAGCAGAAAAGAGAGGGACAGAGAGAAAATAGGAATTTCTATTGCTTTACCTAATTCATTATAACAACACAGGGCCTGAACACAGATGTTCTAAAAGGGAGAAGAAATTCCTGATGTCAAGGAGCTATTTGAGCAGGTCTCTAAGAAACTCAAAAACTTTTTCTTTCTTTCCTTGTCCTTCATCTTCCCACCTCTCCCCTCTCTTTATCTTTCTCTTGCATTCTCCCTTCACAACATTTGCTTCCTTTCTTCTCTCTTCCTCTTTTAAAAATTGATGATTATTTTGAGTCCAATAAGGATCTTCTACAACAAGCTCATGTTCTATGGGAATATTTTCAACATAGTCATTTCTATGTCCTGGAAATTGAAATCTATAGAGGAAATGATGACAAAAGTAGGGCGACCTGTGCAGCCTGGGTCTCTTTACACAGCTTTCCTAGAGTCAGACCCAAAAATCAGCATAAGCTCAACCATAAAGATTTTCATTCATCTTTAACCCACCTACTTCTCATCTAATTATAATGAGCAATAAATGAATTCCTGTCACAAAACCCCAGACCTACACATAGCATTTGGCTTTGCAAAAGAGGTTTCCACATTAATGCCTTTTGCTATCTGTCATAGGCATTTTGGAAAAGACAGTCTACTCTTTTGGGAACAAAACAACACAAATGGCTTGCGATATAGATAAGATTTAGAGAGTTCTTACTAGGTGTAGGGCTCAGCTTTTTACAAGCATTATCTCACTTAATCCTCTTGGGGACCCTACAGGAGAGAGTCAATTATCATCTTTTGCACATAAAGAACTGGAGAGTAGAGAGCTACTTCACCAAGCTTGTGCAAAAGGATACAGTGAGTACTAGGTGGAGTCAGGATTTGAATCCAAGAAGTCTGATTCGCAGGTTGATGTTAACCACTGCTCCAAACTCATTGTTTCCTAAGCACACAATACCAAGAAAGCCTCCATTTCAAGTCTTTATCAGGCTCTACCTTAACTAAGTTGGTAGACCAAATGCAACATATCAGAGTACCCAGAACATCAGAACATAGGGAAGAATTCCAGTCTATTCCTTACACATAACTCAGCAGCCTCTTGCACACAGACCCAGGTGTGCCACTGTGCCGCTTCAACACTAAGGCTTTCTCTTAGCCTTCTTTGTTCCACAGCTGAATTGCAACACCTATTCCTGCTTCAGAGCCTGAGATATAGATTTGAAAGTCATCAACTTGGAAAGCAAGTAAACACAAAGGCAAAGGTAGGGAGGGCAAGGGCAAAAGTTGGGGAGATAATTTCAGGAAAAAGAAGTAAAAGCAGACCAGCAAAGACTAGGAGGCATCGATAGTAAAGAAATGAAATTATGCAGAGCAAAATAAGTCATAAAGAAAAAGATAATTATCAGGTTTCACTTACATGTATAATATAGAGAAACAAGGATCAGAAGAAAGTCAAATCTTGGGAGTTGACCATGGACTTAAGGCAGAGAGCAGGGGGGGGAGGGAGAGGAGTCAAAATGGGGCCAAGAAGAGCACAAGGGATTATGATGATGGATCACAGGTGCTATGATGGTGAGTTAACTATGCAGATCACGCCAGAGGGGAGAAGTCAAATATGATCCAAAAATTAACAGTGAAGTAAGAAAATAGATATCAATTTTTAATTAATTAAAAAAGCAATTAAATAAAAAAGAAATGAAATCAACCTTTTATAGGAGAGTATGGGACAAAAAATGGTTCAGTTGTCAATGCAATTGAGCTTCAAATAAACTTTTTCATACTCCATGAATGTATGAATGTAGGTATGTATCTGTGTGTTCAAACTCTTTACCCATCCACCACTTATTTTTCCCCTTCCATTACACTCTCAACAAAGCAATGTTGGATGTGCAATCAAAGAAGAAAACTGCTCACACTTTCATGTCCCTTCACACCACTTTTCCTTGTTTTCCTTCCCTTTTTCAGCAGCTATAGCCCAAGCTGGCATGAGACACGTCATAACAGTGGTATCATACAACTGACCCCTGGTACCTGGTCCAATGGCTATCAGACATGCCTTCATTCTCCTTCTCTACCAGCTTCTAGATTCCTTTGAAAGGCCTATGTTTTACAAAAAAAGAGGTCTATTTGGGTTTTATTTTTTGTTTTCAAAAGAAAACAGGCAAAACAAAGCCCTAGCAGAGTTGGGGGGGGGGGAAGACCCAAAGAAGGTGATTAATATCATTGCTGCTAATTTTCCACAAGCACTTGTCAGCACAGCAGTGAGCCAACTCAGACAGTGCCAAAAGTAATCTTGAAATGCTCTGGCATCTCGCTCCAGCAATAAAACACAGATTTATGTACTACAGCCCATAATAGAAGATGGAATAAAATCATCCTAGATGACTAAATCGCAACGTTTCTGGTTGGGGAGCTTAATAACTGAACTCTTTATCCCCCCAAGGACTGCTCTACCATTTGTTTTCATTTCTCTGATGTTGTGTCAGAGTCTCATAATCTACTATGCTGCCCTCCTTCATGCTCTGGGCTTCAGGGATCAGTATGCTTCACAATGTGGTCAGGAGACCCTCTTCTAGGGTCACTTCTAACTCTGAGACCTGAAGCAAGTTGTCCCATAAACATCAGGATCATCTTCTTTCCACCTTGGAATTTCTTCCTGACTCTCACACATACACCACTTTGCTCTTCCTACTTTGTCTCCCCTATTTGATCCCATATCTAGGTTCTGTCTTCCTGTCAGCCCACTTGGGTTAACTAACATAGGCTACTTCTATAAAAGAACATCACAGACCTGAAACCATAAAATACATAGAGGAAAATTTGGGCAAAACCCTCCATGAATTACAATTCAGAAATTCATTTCTGGACACATCTACAGCTGGCAAAGAAAAATGAAGGAAAACATAAACAGCTGGGACTACATAAAACTAAAAAGCTTCTGTACAGCAAAAGATACAACAGACAAAACAAAAAGAAACCCAACCAAGTGGGAAAATTTTTGCCCTCTGTACAAGCAATATGGTCCTGATAACAAAGATACACAAAGAACTCACACAACGTAACAAAAACAAAGCAAAAGGCACAGTTTAAAAATGGAGAGAACTAAATAGACACTTGTCCAAAGAGGAAATAGAAATGGCCAACAGGCACATGAAAAAAATTTTAGCATCACTAGAAATCAGGGAAATGCAAATCAAAACCACAATGAGATACTGCTACCTTACACCAGTAAGAATGGCCCACATCAAAAAAACAGGTGCTAGCATGGATGTGGAGAGAAAGGAACACTTTCACACTGCTGGTGAGAATGTAAACTGGTTCAGCTACTATGGAAAGCAGTGTGGAGGACCCTCAAACTAATGAAAATGGAACTACCATTTGACCCAGCAATCGCTCTTCTGGGAATCTACCCAAAGGAGACCTCAATACTTATACAAAGGGACACCTGTACTCAAATGTTTATTGCAGCACTATTTATAATTGAAAGGACATGGAAACAACCCCAATTGTTCCAAAACAGATGCATGAATGGAAAAAAGATATGAGATATATATATATAATGGAATGTTATTTGTCAATTAAAAATGACAAATTTGATGAATTTGAGATAACATAGATGTACCTAGAAGGAATTATATTAGCAGAAACAAGTGAGAAATAAAAAGACAGAAACAAAATGGTTTCACTGATATATGGGACATAAGAAAAACAAACAAAAGGCCAGAAGGAAAAGTCAAAACAAGCTACTAACCAAACTAAAATACACAATGGGGGGGAGCGGTCAGGGAGGGGAGGTGGTATGTGAACCCCACAGAATACAAAGATGTGAAATATATATACAAATAAATTATTTTTAAAAAGAGCATCACAAAAACCTATATTGCTTTTTAAAAACAAATTTTAAAAAGTGTTCATCATTGATTGACACCTGAAGTAGGTTGGGCTTTTCTTTGGTTTTATTTTTTGATCCTCTGCTATAGGGCAAACTAATTTCTTTTTCCCTCCTTTCTTTATACCATCTTCCATCCTTTCCTTCTTACATCTTTCCCCTCCCTTCTTCCTCTCCTTTCTTACCCCCGACAATTGCCTGGACCTGTTACTTATGACACCCACTGACAGGCACTACTTACTTGCCAGGTGACACTCAAAGATAAAGAGGATGCTCGTCATTCTGCACACGGTGTCAGTTCAAAGCTGTGTTATATCACTGAGGAACAGTTCAGGAACAGTTTACAGCTGTTTACATCTAAAGCAAGAGTATTAGTGGAAATGAACTGTTACCACACAAAAACACATACAGCCATGGCAAAAAGACAAGTTTGGGTGGACAATATAGGACATCCCCAAAGGAAAAATAATGAAAACTTTTGCAGAAGTTTCTCATCTTGAAGGGTGCACTTTCAGTCTTCAAAGAAAAAACAAATCATGAGGAAAGGGCAGTCCTATTAAGCATCAGACAGCAACTGCAGGGACTATGCCTGAATTTTGGCATTGGTAAGGAGTACAACTTATAATTAAGAATGGGACAAGCTAAACCTGTAGACATAAAGTTGATATAGACAAATCCACCAAGCTTAAACGGGGCAAATGCATTCAGAAACACTGACAATTCTCCAGAGATCCTTTATCTGTTCTGGTTCCCAAATGGAACTCCCAGTCTACTATGGATTCATGTCAGAAGCAGTTTGATATAAGATCAGAAATAACCATGAAAGCACATAGAAAGAAAATCTAGAACAAATAGCTATCCCCTTACCAACACTGGTTAAGCATTTCTTTGTGTAGAGAAATGAAAATGAGCACAAAATCACACAGATGTTAAATGCATATTATATATATTTACCATGTATTTATATACCATATACATACATGTACATAATACAAATATTACTTTACAAAATTACTGTTAAGTATGTATTTTATATATATGACATATAAATATATATATATTTTTTTATAAATATGATCATGGCCCCTAGTCTATTGACTTTGCATTAATCAAAGGGGAGATTATCCCTAATAGGTTTAACCTAAAAAGATAAGCCCTTTAAAATAGTCTAAGACAGACAGAGAAAGGATGTCAGAGATTCTGCTTCTTTTGAAGTCGTAAGCTGCTACACTGTGAGAGACCCTGAGAAGGGCCACATGGCAGGGAACTGAGACCTCTGAGCATGAGAGTGATGCCCAGGAAACAATAAGCAACACAGCAGGGACTTCAACCCTGCAACCAAAGTGAGATGAATTCTGTCACCAAAGTTCAGGAGCTTGACAGAGGAGTCTAAGCTGTAGAAAGCACCCCAGACAATATTTCTATTTCAACCTTACTGGACAGATCCTAAACAGAGAACCCAATTAAGATGTGCCCAGACTTCTGTGAGATAATGTGTGTTGTTTAACCTGATAATTTGTGATACCTTGCTATGCACCAATAGAAAACAAATACAAACTCATATCACAAATACTGATCAACTTGTCGTTCTACTTCACGCTTTCGAAATCCTGCCTAAGTCTCTTCATGATGGCCTCCTTCAATGCTTTTGACAGGTGCTCAGCAAAACCATTTGCACATAATACATGATTTATAACTCTGAATTGATAACTGTAGTACCTAACACTAGTATGCTTTACTTCAACACAGTCTATTCTAAAATAGTGTTCTTTGTTATAAAATGACTTACTGTACACCATTCATTAAAACATTACATTTGAAACAAGGAAATAAGTGTCATATACACCCTCTGAAGACCCATCTTTGGAATTTTCAGTTTCCTGGGAAAATTTTGGATTTCACCATTAGACAAGAAACTAATAACTACAAGCCAGTTAAAACATGTTAACATAAACTGCAATTCTAACTTCTCTGGTCAAGAGAGAAATTAGCAAGTTCTGCAAAGAGACATGCTTTAATAAGTAGCCAATAGACACAAGGACACATGGGATGGTCAGACCCAACCCAAGAAGTAAACTCAATTCTGGGTTAATTTGTCATTATTATCCCTGCCTTGTCTGGAAAGTTTCCTAGCACCAAGGGGCTTACCTGCAAAGCATGAGACAGGTGTATTCTGATCATTCTCCTGTTTCTCTCCTCTCATGCGCTTTCTATTCTTTTGTTATATGTCTGCATTTCTGTTATGTTTCTATCTTTTTGTTCTTATGTAACACTTAGATAATGGGGAAGGTTCACACCTCTCACAAATTTGCTATAATCAAAAGGTAATGAATGTGAAATTGTTTTCAGAAGGGAAAAGACTCCCAAGAATGCAACAGTTTTATTTCAGCAAGCAATCATTTGACAGGCTCATAGAAGCTCAGTATTAAAGAATTCTAATTAAAGATCCCCTCAACTGGATATCATAATCTCTTTGCCAAAATGCTTCCTTCCTCTCTCATCAAATATATATAAGTCAATATAGATCTCTGCACTAGGGAATCCTTTCAGGGGTCTCTAATTGATATCCTCCGGTGACAAGGAATTCATTATGTACTTGGGGACATCAATCCATTTGGTGTAGTTTAATTCTCAGAAACTTCTCCCTTAGAGTAGCAGCCAAGTCCTTATCAGTCACTAGGATTTGGGGGTGAAAAGCAAAGTATCAAGTGGTGCTAGGGCACTAGCTAGGGGATATCATTTACTCACCTGAAGCCACAGTTCATGATGTGGGTACTAATTCAATGTATAAGAGAAAGCTGAAACAATGACAGAAGAGTCAGAACTTAAATGAAACCTTAAATGTCAGCCAGAACATGAGGAGAGGGAGGCATTTTCAGATGAGACAAATAAAAGGAATAAAGACCAGGAATGTACTCATAGGGAAAAGGATATGTTTTTGACAATTGTGGAGGGTCCTGACTTGACAAAGGAGTTTGAAACTGATATGGGGGGAAGGAGAAAGCCTCCGAAAGTCATTGAAGTGTTATTGGTTTCGTTCTCACAAATGTATGTGTCATTTGAACAACAAATGGGTGTTCTTCCCTAGAAGAGGAAAATAGAGACAGAATTGTGTTAGTCCAAAGAAGACTTTAGGCAAAAGGCCAGTTCCTGAGAAGGAATTGAAACAAGACCAAAGCTTGTGGTTGTTGAGTCAACTGTTACTAGTTTTACAAATTTGTCTGAGAAAATTGCCAGAAGCTAGTGGTCTTCTGATCACCTACTTCCTTTGTGTAGTGTGACTTTCCGAGGTTTATGTAAAATTATTTGCTCTCTGCATTTTGCCAAACGAAATGGAGTAATTTTATTAGTGCCACAATTCATATAACAGAATTCCTATACTATAGAAATAAATAAATGAAATCTCAGTTAGTACATATATATGGCTTATCTATACATTTTTGGCTGAGTATGCCTTACAGTAAGATTTCTTGGAGTTGAGGCTTGGACCATTCCCATGCTTTACCAAACACTCCACTCAGGTGGGATTCATAAAAGTTATATCCAGGTAAAGGACTGAGGATAATTCTCTTGTACCCCCAAAATCAGATGAACAGTGATATATAGTGTAATATTGGTCAATTCGTAAAAGATGCTACATGAGACCACCCCATGTAGGCCAGCACTCACTCAAGTTTATCTAGTCTTGGTCAGATGGGTGTGATGTTAGACTGACCAAGGTAGTTGCTGTTCTTTCAGTCTCTAGAAAAAGGAGGACCAAGTCAGAGAACAGTATCTGCTCTGCTTCTGCTCTGCATCCCAAACTGTGATCCTCATTTATCCAGATGCCCTGGCCCTCAGACTGTGAGCAGTTCATTTGATCTTTGGGAACAGCTGAAAGTACCTATGATTGAGCCTCCCACAGCATTCTGGAGGAAGGTATGTGCTACAACTTCTATTTAGGCATTGAGGTTAAGGAGGCCACTCATAAAACCTTTCCTCCCTGATGCAGGTTTAGGAATGACATCATAATGTCAATACCTTAGCTCTTTGAAAAACAAAGGAGTGTGTTTTACTTTTATTAAAAACAGAAGAGCAAACACACAGCATAATTCTGAACAATGAATGAAGTCTAGTCTAGGAAAGATTTTCAGACATTAAACATTCTCTTCATTTTTTAAAGAAATGCATGGTTTTCCTTCTGGGACGTAATTCTTGTTGGATATTGTTTAGAAGCAGCGGTCAATACCAATCTGAAAATCCTACAGTTTTCCATGACTAATGAAACTATTACATGATGATACCTTAACCTCTCAGTATGTTTCCAAAGATATCCCTTAAACTTGTGGCCATATCAAATCTGAGTTTTCTATATGCCATTTTCTCCCCCCCTTTTCATGACTTAATTATTTAATGTGCTTTTTATTTTAATGTAGAATACTCTGGGTGAAATAAAGAAGTTGAATATGCAATCAGTACCCTGAATTGCTCAAGGGACATATGGATCTGAAGTGAATGCAAGGATAAATGAGTAAATGGTGGCAGATAGAGGGAACCAGAAATGAGGGAATCAGAAAGTTGCTACTCACACCCCTTTTCAACCATCTGATTCTCCACAAGAAGCATTAGCTCTGAGGTGCAGCAATAGAGTATAAGCATCAGCAAAGCATAAGAATGATATTCAAAACTTGCTTTGAACCAATCACCATCTCAGACTATCTCATAACTTCCCAATGTATCAACAACTCTTTGTTGTCCCTCCAACCACTCCCTCTTAACCTCAGAAGCCTCACTTCATTTATTAGCATCCACTAGTTCTAATAAGTATTCTGCTTTGTCAATTTTTCCTCTAAGTAAATGTCCTGTATTTGTCTTTGCTTTACTATACATAATTCCTTTGAACTCTTCCCACTTTGCTGTAAGTGGCAATATTTCTTCTTTCCTTACGATTGAATAGCATTCCATAGCCTGGGAAAACCAGATCTTGTTCCAGTCCTTTATCAGTGGGCACCAAGTTGCTTCCATTTCCTAGCTATTGTAAATAATACCACAATAAACATTATAGAACATACAATTTTATAAGTTGATGGCTTTTGTTCTTTAAGATGCCCAAAAGTGGGGGATTGCTGGGTCATATGGTAGATCATTGTTGGTTTTTTAGGGTAAGTCTAGATTGCCTTCCAAAATGGATGCGCCAGTTTACATTCCCATGAACAATATATTAGTGTTTCTCATTCTCCACATCATCTCCAGCACTTGTTGAGGATCTTTTTAATATGCACCATGCTCACAAGTGTGAAATGTTATTGTATTAAAGTTTTGACCTGTAATGCTTTATTTAAAAGGATATTGAACATTTTTTCATGTATCTATTGACCTTCTGGATATCGTCTTCCATGCATTGTCTGCTCAAGTGTCCACTTAGTTGGAATTTTTGTTTTTGTTTTTATTGTTGTTGTCAAATTGAATAAGTGTTTATATCTTAGATATAAAGTCATTTTGACTGTATAATGTGTGAATATTTTCTCCCACTCACTTCCCTAGACTATCTTTTACACTACTGTGTATTCTTCTGCTATGTAAAAGCTTTTTAATTTGAGATAGTTCTAATATTTTTTAACTTTTATTTCTCTTGCCATATGGGTTTTGTCTCCAAAAATGCATTTATCATTTGATATACTAATGTGTATCACCAACATTTTTTCCTATGTATTATATTATTGTATAGGGACTTAGACTGCTATATATATTGTCTTTAACCTATTTGGAGTTTTTTTTGTATAAAGAGTATGAAGTTAGAAAGTGATTCAACTTTATCCAGGTTTTCCAACATTGTCTGTTAAAGAATCGCTATGGCTACTTTGTCATAAATTAAGTAATTACAGATATACATATATATACACACACATATATGTATGGATTAAATACATATATATGGATTATTTCTGGCATTTTAATTCACTCCATTGAGTCACCTATGTATTTTTCAGTCAAATACCATGTTGCTTTAATTATTGTTACTTTTTAGTATAAAGTCAGTATAAATATGCCTCTCTCTCACTTTTTCTCTCAATATTACCTTAGCTATTCTGTTTTTTATGGCTCTACATAAATTCCAATATATTTGTTCTATTTCCATGAAGAACGCCATAGGGATTTTAGTGAACATTCATCAAATCTACATATTGTCATTAGCACAACAGTCATTTTGATTATCTTGATTCTCCCCATCCATAAGACTAAATATCTTTCCACATATTTATACCTTGTTCTATATCCTCTAGTAGAGTTACATAGTTTTTAATGTACAACTATTTTACTTTCTTAGGTAATCACCATTTTTTTAAGTAACCATGAATGGAATTATTTTCTTAATTTCTCCTCACTGTTTATATATGAACTACAACATTTTTGTTGCTGTTGTTGGCTATGTAACAAATAGCACAGGAACTCTTCTCTCTGTTTGGACACTGAGGCTTAAAAAGGAATAAAACTTGTCTAAAAGATCACAAACATATAAAATAAAGAACAAGAATTCAATTTTAAGAATTCAGTTCTGCATCGCACACCCATGAAAGTTAATCTCAAGAGACCACAATTGGACATGTCATGAGTATTTCCTAGTCCAGTGCTATCCTAATAGAACTATAATGTGAGCCAGCATCATTTTAGGTTTTCTGATAGTCATATTAAAAATAAAAAGCACAGAAGAATTTTCACGTATTATTTTATCCAATATATCCAAAATAATTTTACTTCTATGTGCAATCAATATTTTTCAGAAAACTACTGATGAAATATTTTATATTCTTATTACTCGTAAATCAAAAAAGACAAATTTGATGCATTTGTGATAACATGGATGGATCTAGAAGGAATCATGTTAGCAGAAATAAGCCAGAAAGATAAAGAGAAATACTGGATGACCTCACGTGTATGAAGGACATGGGGAGAAAAAAAAAAGAGGACAAGGAAATTAGCAGAACAAAAGTATAGAACAAGAGAGGAGAAGGGAGGTAAAATTGGGGTAGGGATGGACACAAGAGATTAAGATGATGGTTCATGGCTTATAAAGTGGTGGGAGAACCTTTGAGTAGACAATGATGTAAAATATAGATATGTGCAATTAATTTGAAAAAATAAAATTATATACAAAAAGGAAAAAGGCCTGAAAAATTAATAGGGTTAAAAATAATAACAATAAATAAAATCTAGTAGGAATGCAAAAAAAATTATATTTCTTTGTCCTTAGTCTTTAAAATATATTTATTGAATATTAACATCTTAGTTTGGACTAGTCACAAGCTAACTGCTTGTGGCTTGTGAGAGCATAACTCTGGTGTGTCATATTTTGAAAGAAGTACAGTAATAAAGAAACTAATTTGAGAAAGTAAAAAATATGTAAAATTTAAATTCAATTAGAATGAGAACAATAATACAGATTTTTCTTTTGTACACTTAATTTCATCCTTGTAACAGGCAGATTTTATTTACAGAAAATTATTGTAGACAATAGGCACAGACCAAGTACTGCTAAGAATTACAGCCTTCAGGGTCCTTTTTATTTTTCCATTTGAACATGATGCCCCTTAGCAACATCTGGACATCATGAGCTGAAGGAGAGCCCTGAAACAATTATAGCTAATTAGGTGATGGCTTAAGTGCTTCCTGCCCTTCCTTCCAATTTGCCAGATTAAAAATATCAATTAAACTAAATGTGTCCCTTTTTACTCAAACTGATTTGAGGTCCACACCCAGACTGAAAGCATCCTTTCTTGCCAACACTGTCTATGTTCCTTGGCTAAGATCTTGAACTACTTAAACATAGATGAGAAAAAATGAAAGGAAACCTTCCAAATTAATTTCCTTTTTTTTTGTCATTGCAACAAGCTGTATCCTTTAAAGCAAGAAATAAATCTCACAACTTATGACCTGCCAGATTTAGCCAGTAACACCATGAAAACTTTGAACTTAAAACTGTCCTTAAATATCTCTTTGCCAGTGTGATGCTCCTAAGAGAATTTAACCTTCACTTAAATCATTTTATCTAAAGGGTGCTGTCAATAAAACACATTCTTAAACCAGACAGAGGTTGGGTTGGGGTTTTCTATTCTCATTTCTCACCCAGAAAGAAGCTATCCTGCATCCCATCAAACCCATCTCCAGCCCCTTCACTCACATTAGGATGTGAATAATTATACCTCAGTGCTGCATTCTAAACTGGATCATGTAACAAAACCCTGGAAATCATGGTATTCTTTGAGTGTCATTAAAAGTTACCATTTAAAAGTTAAAACCAGTTACACATGCTATTATCAAGTGAGATATCATCTTAAATTTGAATATATACAAACAATTGAGTCAAGACTATGAAAAGAATTGAATGAAGAAAAGTTTATAGTTTATAATACCCTATCTGATGATTTAATGTTTTTACTAGAGTAGATTAAAAAGTTCCCAATGAGTAGTAGAACTCTCTAAGATGGAGATTTTTAACTGATAAGTTACAGAGTCAGTCATCTTTTACAGATTTTGCCTTTTAACAGGATGCAGGACTTTATGTTTGGTGGTGGAGAAATGATGTAAAATCTTAACCACTAGTGAAAGAGAGAGGTGTTTTGACCTTACTGTGGTTACTCTCAGAATCACAGCATATGCAATGACAGGTATGTTGGTTAACAGCCTATGCTATAAGTCCTAAGAACAAATCCTCCACAGTTTATCTTATCCAGTTTGTTCCACTAACTCATGTCACCAGTCCAGACCTTGGCAGAAGTGAGAGTACAGAGAACAGGATAACAAGAAAAGAACAATTTGCCAGTGTGGCTAAGATGTGGTACACCAAGTCCCATGGGTTGAAAAAGGTCCTGGAGATGCAATCCTCAGTCCCAAAGCAGCCTAATAGAAAGCCTTTAGAAAAGTGTCTACACAAGTTATACTACAAAGCCATAATAATTAAAACAGCATGATACTGGTACAACAACAGACAATCAGACCAATGGAACAGAATTGAGAGCCCAGAAATAAAATTGCACATATATAGTCAACTTATCTTTGACAAAAGAGGGAAAAACTTGCACTACAACAAACATAGCCTCTTCAATAAATTATGCTGGGAAAACTGGACTAAGATCTGCAAAAAATGGACCAAGACAATATCCTCACATATCTCTTCAATAAATTATGCTGGGAAAACTGGACTAAGATCTGCAAAAAATGGACCAAGACAATATCCTCACACCATGTACAAAAAACAACTCTAAATGGATAAAAAACTTAGGTGTCAGACCTGAAATCATAACATACATAGAGGAAAACTTGGGCAAAACCCTCCATGAAGTACACAATTCAGAAATCCTTTCCTGGAAACATCTGCAGATGGCAAAATTTTAAGGAAAACAAACAGATGGGACACATCAAACTAAAAGGTTCTTTATAGCAAAAGAGACAACAGCGAAAACTAAAAGAAATCCAACCAAATGAAAAATTTTTTGCCCTCCACAAGAGTGATAAGGGTTTAATAACAAAGATCCACAAGGAACTCACACAACTAAACAAAAGCAAAACAAGAAGCCCAATTAAAAAATGGGGAGAAGAACTAAAAAGACACTTCTCCAAAGAGGAAATACAAATAGCCAACAGGCACATGAAAAATTGCTCAACATTGCTAGCAATCAAGGAAATGCAAATCAAAACCACAATGAGATACCACCTTACACCAGTAAGAATGACCCACATCCAAAGAACGGGCAACAACAAGTGCTGGCATGGATGTACAGAGAAATGAACACTTTTACACTGCTAGTGGGAATGTAAGCTGGTCCAGCCACTATGGAAAGCAGTAAGGAGGACCCTCAACCTAATGAAAATGGAACTACCATTTGACCCAGCACTCACTCTTCTGGGAATCTACCCAAAGGAGATCTAAAGGTGGGTACAAAAGGACACCTGTGCTCGGATGTTTATTGCAGCATTATTTATAATAGCAAGGACATGGAAACAACCCAAATGTCCCAAAACAGATGACTGGATGAAAAATGTGGTATATATACACAATGGAATATTACTCATCAATTAAAAATGACAAATTTGATGAATTTATGGAAATATGGATGTACCTAGAATAAATCATACTAGCAGAAACGAATCAGAAAGAAAAAGACAGAAACCAAATAGTTTCACTAATCTGTGGACAACCAATTGAAAGTGCGTAACGGGAGGGGGGGAACCAGCTGGTCAGGGAGGGGAGGTGGTGGGTGACTCCCGGGGATTAAAATGATGTGAGATCTATATAAATAAATTTTTTTAAAAAAGAAATAAGATGGGAAAAAAATGAAAGTTGTCTACACAGCCTGATCCAATTCAGGAGCTTTGCATCAAGGCCCCTGTAACCAAAGCAGCAGGCACCAGAATCAGAAATTAAAAATCAGAAATTAAAAGGGGGCTGACCATAGCTGATTCTTCTCTGTTCAACACTTCATAATGAAAATGTCAAACATATTCCAAGTGGAATACTAGAGTGTAAGTACCCATCACCCAGTTCTAGTAATGATTAATATATGGCCAGGCTTGTTCACATTCATTCAACACATACTTGGCATTATTCTGAAATAAATCCCAGACTTTAGATGTAAATATATTGTTAAGTATCTATTTTCTAAAGAGATTTTCAACTTGAAAAAGTTATCTTTTTGATATTTAGAAAAGTCATTATTACACTAGAAAAGGTTAGCAAGTATTAACATCAATTTTTTGTATTGTTCATATTTCTGCTGTCTCATGTATGTCTTATTATTTGGTTTATTTAAATTAGAAACTAAAAAGAAAATTCAAAATATTGAATTTTGTTCTCATGTTCCAATATTTCCTGTAACTGGAAGATTTATTATACGTAGGTTCAATTTTTTTTCTGCACAGGGGGGCAAGAAGAGTTCCTAGATGGTACTACTGCCTATTACATCACATCAGGAAACATAGTATCTGATGTTCATATTGATCAATGAGTTAAAATGCTGCCAGTCTGATTTATCCATTATAAAGTTCCCTGTCAGCTTTCCAACTACTGGTCTTAGCAAGCATTGATGTTAATTGCTTAGATCAGTTATCACATTAGGAATTGAAATGTTAATATTTAAATCTATCATGTTCCATTCGCTAACTGGAATTTTTCTACAAAGAAAAACTTTTATCAAATATTTACTTGCTCTGAGGAACAAATCATGGAGGAAAAAAACAAGTTAAAAGTGGAGTTCTTTGTGTGCACTTATTTACCCATTTTCTCAATAATAAATTAGTCCCCTATAGCATCCCTTGAATGACCGATTTTTTGTATCATTATAAATCATGCAAATTAATATACATTTATACATTTCAGTCTATCTGCAGTTAGTCTTTGTAATTCTCAAATTGTTCCCTTTGGGCAACGGCAGTCCTTGAAATTGGCTCCTGAATCTTTTTAACAATCTTCATAATCTTTGATGGTTTTCTTGCTCTCAGTATAATAACATGTTTTAGGTTCATCTTATACATATTTTTCTCCCAGAGAGAAATTCATCATTTCTCTACAAACACTGGAGGTTTTGTTATTGTAGGTTTCTTTTTCCTCTAGAAACCTACATTTCCCCTTATTCCACCAGACAAACAGACTAAGGAATATACAACTACAATAAAGACCAGGTGGCAGCTATTAGGTCTAACATAAAAGAAGGTAGGTCTGCCATAAAAGAAGTTGGTCTGACATAAAAGAAGTTGTACCTATGAAAAGATGTTCATCTTCTCTTTTTTTTATTACCAATATCTGCTTTATTATTATTATTATTTTACATCATTTCAGTCCCTAGGGGTCACCCACCACCTCCCCTTCCCACCCGCTCCAGCTGGTCCCCACTCTCCCCTTGTGCAGTTTCATCTTCGCTTATTATTAAGGAAGCAAATGCAAATTAAAACAACAATGAGATATCACCTTGACATGCAAAAGAATAGTCATTATCCAAAAAGACAAGAAAAAAGGATATAGAGAGAAGAGAATCCTTAGATACTGTTGACAGGAAACTAAATTTCAAATCAGGTCACAAAGGGCAGAAGCCTCCAATCAACAAGCCAAATGGAAAAAAAGCAGTACTTTTAAAATACGGCTTCTGCCACCCAGGTTCCCTCCGATTCATCTCACCTGCATGTAGCAGTTGCCAGTCAAATGCAATTTAATAACAGGGTTTTATTTACAGGGAAAATTAACAGAGAAAGCAAAAAGTCCTTAAAGCCTTTAAGTGGCCAGTTATCTTACCCCAGTCACCATTTTTAGTCCCAAAGTTCCCAAAGACACATGTCCATGATGGTGCCCCTTTACCCCTCCAAACCTAAGAGGCAGGCACTCCTGCAAAGTCCAGTCTTTCTCCAGCATCTTCTCTTTGCTTCTTCTCTCTCCCATGTTCCAAGTGGTTCTGCTCCTCTAAGACCCTTCAAACTTCTTCAACAAATGCTGATGCAAAAATCAGCTTTCTAAATCCCTAGCTATATCCAGGTACCAGCTTTACATGCCACCTTGCTGTGGTGCCACACTCTCCACACCAGCCACTCTCCTACCAGCCACTATGGCTGCTTGCCACCACCAGCTCACTCTTCCAGGGGACTTCTGCCCATCCTGGTCACTCGGGCTGTTCTTTACTGACCTGCCATTCTCTTGTCTCTACTCTACCCAAAAGTCTCTCTGTCTCCCAGACTCTGACTGTCCTTTTTCTTCCCTTCTCTCCTTCTGAAAAGCAGAGGGCCCAATTTACCTCTACAGTCTGTTGGTGATTCATTTTCTCTTCCCCACCTAGGATTTGCAACAAAGTAAAAGAAGGAAGCACCCTTCTACTGTTTAGGCCATCTTTTATGTTTTTCAGATAGAGCTAATGGCAATGCTTAAATTTTATGAATAAATACACTGCCCATGTTGGGGTCATGGCTTCAAATTGGTATAGCCATTATGGTAAGCAGTATGGAAAGTACTAGGTATTTACCAAAATATAAAAACACTATTCTAATATACATAGCCTCATGTTTACTGTAATATTATTTATAATAGCTAGACATAACCTAAGTGCCCACTGGCTAATGAATCAAGAAGATGTGCTGTATACACACACACACACACACACACACACGATGGAATACTACTCAGCAATTAAAAGGGATGAAATCTTGCCTTTTGTAATGAATGAATTTATAGGATATTATGCCTTGTGAATTAAGTCAGAAAGAGAAACACTGTATGTATATATAGATAGTGGTATATAGAAAAATAAAATTTTGGTGAGCTAAATAAAAGAAAGAACTTTTAAACTATAAGATCAATTTAGTGGTTAGCAGAAGGGGAGGGGGGAGTGAAAAGAATGTTGGTATATATAGGGAGTGAGTGGACAGTATAAAAAAGGATAGAATTGGATATTTAGAAATGAATTTAATGTGCTATATTTAAAATGAATTTAATGTGATATATATGCACATGTTGATTCTCAATGATGCACATCTGACACACATCATCTTAAAAGGCAATGTTACTTTAATTAAAAATAAAATGAGTGAAAATAATAGAAATATATTCAGGAGAAACGAATTCCATAGGAATCTGAGCTCTAAGACTTAAAGGCAACAATATAAAGGACAAACTCACTGCTGGGAATCAAGAACACACAGTAGAATTTTGGGTAATTGTATGTATAAACCACAATCAGAGTTTTCATTATTAGTGGTCTGTTCTAGGTTTTTTTCTGTAGAAGTTGCTGAAAAATACATACAAAAGTTCATACTGATAATTTTCAATTCAAACTTAGTATGACAGAATTTTCCTTTAACTGCTTTAATTTTAATTTGGTAAATTTCTCTCATGTTGAAAATCTCAGTTCCTAGTGACATTAACAGTTTAAGATTTCTTTGTAATCTTTTTCTCCTTAGAATAGATCAATTCTACAAGAAGTGTCCAAGTCACTAAGAATTTAATGTCATTTAAAATAAGTCCTTTTGATGCAGTGAAACTACCTATATAATACATAATTAAATTTATTTAATCCATTTTTCTTTTAATTTCTAAGGATTTCTTGTCTAAATTGATTTGTTGTTAAAGTTTAAATACAAAAAAAAGCAGTTTTAGAGATTGACATTTTCATGAAGTTATTTATGAGAATAAACAATAATAGTTTCTAGTTCATGAAATGGTTACTACAATTAAATAAATCAATATAGCTATGTAAAGGACTTTGAACAATAATTGGTACAAAGTAAGTACTCAACAAATGCTCACAGCTGCTATTTTGCTTCTATTGTTTTATCAGATACTTTTGATCTGATAAAATCTGTCTGGATATGCGGCCACAGGGAGATATGTGTACCCTAAGCACAGGGTTATCAAGAGTAAATGATGTAAAATAAACTAAAACAGCATCTTAGAGATAGTGACTGCCAAAAGAGGGTTGTTAATGTAGAGATCATAATAGTGTAGGTAAGTAAGTCACCCACATCTAGTAGAAGATCAATGTGAGATCCTATCATTTGATTCTCAGGAAGGTTATAAATGATGTTAGAGATAAGAGTTAGGACAGCTGGTGTTTTTAAAAAATGCTGGCAAGATAGTCCATTTTGAGTCCCATGGAAGACACCATTTGCTATTGCTGTTACCCTTAGAACTATTAGTACAGGTAGCAGCAATGTGTTACAGTAGCTAAACAGCTGCACATGCCTTGGTACAATATTCCTATTCTCTGAGCAAGTAGAGATCCACCCTCTAGCAGATGCAAATCAAAAAACCCTTGGATATCATTGTTCATTTCCACCCCTATAACTTCCACCCGCTCATTTACACCTGTTTTGCTTACTGAGGGTGACTAGGCTACGCTAGAAGAGTTAGATGGAGATGAGCTTTCATTCAAGCTATTGCCACCCTACAGTCAGCAGGAAGTTTCTCATCACCAGAGCAGTAGGACTGCTTCCTGGTGCTGCAAGGGTAACCAGGATCCAGAGACCAGTGTTCCCTTTACATGCCCAGTTTTTCCTAGACCCAAATGAATCCGCAAGCCCCACAGCTAATCCAGGAATTTAAAAGGAACATGGAAGTACGTAAACCAGAAAACATGGAAGAGCACCAGACTCAATCAAACATTACTAAAGACATGGGTCAAGGTGACTGAAGATTTAGAACCTCTCAGAAGTAATGGCTGAGTCACAGGAGAAAGGAGGGAAAGATGGTCTCTGCCCTCCACAGGATGTTTATGTCATGTTCATGGAGTCTTACCAATTCAAATCTGCTAAGAGCAAGTGGGTAGCAGCATAGGAGGCAACATGGCTGGGTGGTGAGTTGCAAGGGAATCATCTAGGGGCCTAACAAGGCAGGTCAAAGACACCCAATGCAGGTGTCAGAGTATCTGCGCAGCACCAACTGATGCAATCCTTCCTCTAAATTGCATAAAATAAAACATCAAGAACTAAACCCTGAAATTGGAGAAACCTTTTGAACATCCCACACAGAAACCCAAAGGCTTGCTCTTTGGAACAAAGGCCCATGGAGTCATTTGCTTCAGGAATTTTTCTGAAGAAAAAAGAAAATGTACATGGGTAGGGGAGAGGGAAGCCTCATGCAAGGATACTGGCTATTCAGAGGACTGACCATTATGCTATAATAGAAACCTCTTAAGAAAGAAGTTAATTAAATGCACCTGCACTAAAATGATTACATGGTTATTATCTGCCCACTCAGAGAAAGTGAGAACCACAAAGTCCAAAACACCCAAGCAGCAGGCTTAATTGTCTTCTGTAAGGAATACCTTTTGTTTTGCTCAGTGCTCCATCAGAAACTCTAAGTGTTAATATACGCTGTATAATCTATCTGGCCAGCTAACTAGTTTAATCCATCACACACCATGTGAAAGAATAAAAATAGGTTGGTAGTGACAAGTTAATAGTACAGGCAGGAAATAAAATAGAGAAACACACTGTGATTGATGGTGCAGAACTATTAGGTGCTACTATAGATGGAGTTTGCCTGGATTTATATAGTGGCCAATCAAGACAAAATAGATCTAGTAATTTTAAACTTTAAATATGTCTCCTCAATTAAAAATTTAAAAGGTCAGTAGATGTACTGCACTCCTATTTAACAATAAAAATTCAATTACAGCCCACTCTCAAATATCTACAGATTGATCCACCACAACAAATCTTAGTTTCAGTTCTTCATTGGCCTGATTATCTGCTCTGCCAGTCTAAATCCCAATGTTACCAAAATTTGCCTCAATACACATTCTTTTAGACCATGAGTACCTGCATGAAAGGAGAGGACTGGAGAAGAAGCACTGAAAATCAAATACCACCTTTACCTCCAGAAATTATAGGAGAGTGACAGACACCCATCTTAGAGGATCTAGAAGGATCTACTGGGGTTGATGTCTTGCTATCAATAATATATCAATCAATCAAATAATATCCATGTCCAAGACTATGAAAAAGAATTAGTAACTCTCCTAGAGGAAGACAGAAAACATATCTGGTTCTCCAAAATGACTTATCCATTATAACAGAGGGTTGTTAGGTTCGAGTGAACCTACTAACCAAAGTTGACACCTTCTTATTCTGTTCAGTAGCCATGGAGCACATGTAGTTAGGGTCATAGTAGATAAGTCTTCACATGTTAGAATGCATGGTTGTCTAGTAATTTATTCCAACAAAAGCCTTTCTCTATCTCGCATGCAATCTGTACACATGTGCATCCTTGAAAGGTACCCAAGATTCATCATTGCGACATATTGCAATAGCAAAATACTAGAAACAACCCAAAATGTCCATAAAGAGGGAACTTGTTTTAAAATATTGTGGTTCATTCAACAATGGGTTGCTAGCATTTAAAAAAAGAAAAAGAAACAGAGAGACTCCATACCAATATGAAAGGATCTCCAAATCACCAAGTTGCAGGGGGAAAAAAAGAGACAAAATGCTGAAGGAGGAATTCTATAATACCAATTGTATACAAAGGTAAAGCTACATACACACCAACCAAGGAATTCTTAGAGAAGCAGACTCAGTCCATCCTGCATTGAAGGCATTAGGCTTTAGCCCACTCTCCCCAAGGCTTAGCTCTGATATCTGCTGCGTAAAGGCCATAAGATCTGTTTGTCCTAGAATAATGAGTATTCACTCAACTTCAGAGTGTATAACTGAGAGTTCCTGTGCAAATGACTCTTCTTTAACAAAGAAAGTCAAAGACAAGATGATTTTTTGTCTCTATAATGTATCAGAAATTAGCATAAAACCCACCTCACTCTCAGCCCCTACCCCAAGCACCCACCACTTAACCTCTGCTTTAACAGACTTACTTTTTTCAAAAGCAACTATAGTTGAGAACATCTAATTATGAACCAAAGCCTAGGACTGAAAAACAAAGTTTATTATAAGTTATTGGCCTCATGAAGTCATTAAGTCAGGCTCCCTACCTCACAATTATAAGGAATATCAAGAATATCCCCAGTCTCTAACAGAATTACAAAATTACTATCATATCAGGATAATTTGAACCATTCCACAGTCAATTCGATAGAACAGAAACAATTTGTATTTTTTACATCAGACTTTGGTTTGAAAATGCTCTTTTCAATCCACTTGCTATAATCCTGCATTTGTTAATCCATGTAGTCTCCAGTTTGCCTATCTGTGAAGGGGGGAATGTTTTAAGAACTAGACTCAAAGGATGTGAACTGCTTACGAACACATACCAGGGATTCACATTAATTCCCTTCCCTTAAAAAAAAAGTGTATTGACAAGGCCAATGTAATAATGTCTAAATTGGATTATACTGAAGAGATTTCATGCATTTGAAAGAACTATGCTATTCTAAGGAAGTGTGTGAGTACAACAGGAGATTCAGAGAGATGAAAGTACTTAATGGCATACAACTATTGACTGACTCACCCAGCGGCCACTCCACTTTCTACTTGCTACCTTCCCCCATAAAAATCTAGAAGAGTTAAATACCCACTTTACCAGCTGTTATTTCAGTTGAGAATGGCCAGACTATGGTGAGGGTCAAGGAGACATTTGTAAATCCTACCAGAAGTTGTCTGAGAAACAAAAGGGATAGAAATAAATAGCTGATACTACCCTCTCCCTTCTTTCTTTCCCTTACCATTGCCTGAACTGCTGCAGTGACAGCAGCCTTCTAGAGGCAATAACCATGAGGAAAAGACTGAGATTTGTACCAGTTTGCCTTGATGTCATTAAGCCACCTTACCAAGCCTGGGAATTGCTTGCCTCTGGACATTTTGTTCAATCCCTATTTGTTTCAGCCCCTTAGAATAAAGTTTTCCACTACAGATAGCTAAACACAATCCTAAGTGTTATAGATGTTGCTCTCAAAAAATACATATTCTAGTGGTAGAAATAAGATATGTTTTCAAATTTCTAAAATACAAGTGGAGTTAAGAGTATGATTTGACAGAACACAATAAATTATATAAAAGTCATAACCACATTTATCCAAATATTTTAGGGAATGCTGGTAGAGGTATTGTATATTTAAATGTAGTACTTTATTCCATAGTCAGCATTCTAAAACATAAATGCATTACTGCATATAGCTGAGCTCTTCAGAAACGACAAATGAAAGACACATTGCTTGGAATATATCCAAGTTTTGCATATACTTATCTTTTTGGATATATGAAAACCATAAAGCAAAAGAATTTCGAAGCACTGTAAAGAATCTGACAATGCCTAAGGTTATAAAAAGTTAAATTTCCAAATTTACTGCACAACATGAGACTGGTTTGCTATTTTCCCAGGCATTTCATTGTTAAACACTACAGAGATATGACAAAGTTCCATATTCGTCTAATATTGTAGATAAGTCAAATACAAAAATTGAAGAGGTTGCATATATCTTTACTTACTGAATTTTTCCATTGCTATTATATTGAGTTTAAGTGAAAAGTTTAAAGTGTATAGCATATTTTGCATACACTGTATCAGCAGAGAGCTAAGAGCATTTTAGTGCTTCTATTTTTGCAATATGTGTATTAACATAATGTTTGAAAAATAAGCATATCTTTTGCAATGATTTACTGCATATCCTTAGAACAATGAGAAATACTAACATTAGTCTCATGTTTTAAAACATCTCAATTAAGTTTGCATCCAAAATCAACATTTCATTTCCATCAGCAGTCTCACTAGGTCCAGAGGTAACGGAGCCAGGAAAGCTGGGATTAATGACATGAACACTGAGTTATCTTCACAAAAATTTAGATCTGCCTCAGGAAATTGCTAGCTGTGCAACTTCCGGGGTGTCACTAAACTTTCTGAGCACCAGTTTTCTCATTGGTACGATATAGAGACTGATATGGTCATTATCAGGAAGGAGAAATAAGAGAGTAAGTGGTGACTGACTGACTATGTCTTTCAGACTATGAAGTAATCCACAATGGAAAGTATTAATTCTTCCTGTCCTATTACTGAATCAGGACAGTCTTGAGATATGTGTGAAATTTTTGTAGCATAGTCTCTTTCAGGAAAATTTTCATTCCTTCGTTAAAGGTAATTTAAAAAATATATGAGAAGTTGGAAAATCTTTTTACATATGCATTCATTCAATTGCCATTCATTGAGTGCTACCTGTTGTAGTACTATAAAGTGAAAGAATATAAAGGTATATAGGACACACTTTTCTGATCTGCAGGAGTCCAAGGTTGCATAGAGGCTATAGCCAAACACATAATTAAAATACACTGTGAGATATTAATGATCAAAGGTATGCAGGCAGATGGTAGTCTTTAAAAGAAGGTAAAAGAGACATGTTGAATATCTTAGTAGATCTGAGAGATCAGAAGGAAAAACAGAAAGGAAGAAAAATTCTGGGTAAAGACAAATTTTCTCCATGTCCCAGTTTGCTTGGATTCTGTTCTTTAAGCAAAACTTCTCCACAGTTAATTTCAAAAGCTTCTTTGGAGTTTCTCAGATAATGATGTAGTCTTGGTTGCCTGAATTCCTCTTAGTGGTAAACTTTCTTAAGAGACCAAACATGATGAATTGCTAAAAAAAAAAAAAAAATTTCCCCAGTTTTTGGTTGGTGAATTCTTTTCTTTAACAAATATTTTTGTGATTCAGTGACCCCCCTGACTGAGAAAAGGATTGGTATGTAAAATGCATGCAATAGTATACCATGCTCTTCTCAGTCCTGAGCAATTCTCAGAATTGCTCACAATCTAAACCCTGGGTCAGGATTAGAAAATGATATTACCTCAAATTAATTAATTAATTAAACCACGCCAACAAAGCATTAACAAGAATTCTCCTCAATGCGACTTTGGTTCAATAGAAAAGCACTCAAAGTAGATTTGACCCAACAAACATTTCTATTACACCCAGATATTAGGAACATAGAGCTAGTTGGGCATCTTTACCTTCGAAGTTCTTAAAATCGAGAAAGGGGTGACAGTTACATGATTGAATTACTCCCACAAAATGTAAACATGTGCATCCTCTATGGAAAACAGTATGGAGATTCCTCATAAAATAATGAATAGAACGACCATATAATACAGCATTTCTACTCCTAAGCATCTATTTAGAGGATAGAAAAACACTAATTAGAAAACATACATAACTTTTGTGTTCATCAAAGCATTATTTACAATAGCTAATATATGCAACCAACATATGGGCCTAATGAGAAATGAATGGATAAAGAAGTGGTATATATCCACAATGGAATACTACTCAGCTATAAGAGAAGAAGTCTTGCCATCTGCGACAACGTGGATGGAACTGGAGGTGATTATGCTAAGTAAAAAATGTCAGAAGGAGAAAAAACAAACACCAGATGATTCCACTCATCTGTGGAATATATAAGAACAAAGCAAAGGAACAGATTAAAGCAAATCCTTGGATTGTGACTTTAGAACTGAGAATACCACAAGGAAAGGGGGTGATGGAAGCAAAGGGCAGAGGGGTTTAATGAACTATGGAGGAGAGTTAATGGTACTTTGGTGATGGGTGTGGTGTGATGACATATATTTGAAGAAGTATGAAGCTATACTCCAAAAACTCATGCAGTATTGAGGCTGCAGGAAAGATTGATCCCTTAGGGACAAAGTTGATAAGTAAACAAAATCTCAGAAAGAAGGGACTATGAAAATTAATTGAAGAACAATCAAAAAACAAACCTCAAAGACCATGGGTAGACTTGGGGTCATCTGAAAAGCCCGCCTAGAATCTGAAGAAACAAAGTAGGGAAATGACATTAACATAAGACAGGTTTGCAGCAATTTACCTCTTTCAAATTACCCACCTACATGTATTTGGAGTACTTTTCATAACTTGAAGAGACAAGAATCTGGTGAGAAAAGCTCACAATCTAAACCCAGGGTCAGTATTAGAAAACAATATTACCTCTAATTAATTAATTAATTAACCCACTCCAACTAAGTGCTAACAGGACAATAAAACAAGGTGCAGCAGAGGTAGAAGAGATTTAAAGTTCAAGTCTGAGAAGTTAAGGAAAGGATTCAGGTCATGGAGTGTAAAATAATGAGTAGGAATTTACCAAATGGACAATGGGGAAGTGTATTCCAGGTACCAGCATAGACAAAGGTGTTCAAATGTGAACAATGCCTGGTGCACTGCATAAGCCATGTGTATTTTTCTACAGCTAGTCTCATGCTACCAGGGGATGCTAGGTGAGAACTGACATGAACGTTAAGAAAGTCCTCAAGTGAATGCTAAGGAATCAGGACTCAGTGATGGTCTACTGAAGGATTATAATCTGGATTTTAGATTAGATGACTCTTTAACAGGGTGGTAGGCCTGAGTCAATCAGAAAAAGAAAAACAACTTTGCAGACTGCTCACTACAGCGAGAGAGGAGAGCATTTCTAAACTGTTCATCACTTTTATTGTATCTAACACCTAAGACTCAGAAACCCTATCTAAAAAGCGAAATTGAGATATCCAACTGATTAGGTTCCCAAGGGCTAACGAGGTGGCTCTAAAGTGCTGACATGTCCTGAAAACAGGCAAAGGTAAAGCATCTTCCTAGTTATTCTCTAATCTGGGGACTTCTCATGATAACTGACAAGAGTTGAATGCAATCAATCAGAGGCCAATGAAAAAGGAACTACTGCTGAGAACTCAGCCATCTCCTCTATCTCTGAGAAAACCAGAGGCTGTGCCAAGTGATTTTTAAGTTATCAGCTCCTCTGTAAGAAAAGAACAATTTGTAAAAAAAACAGTTTTCAGCACTGAAACAGTCCCTTCTTTCAAGGAGACACTTTGAACAAAGCTCTCTAAAATCAAAGACCCTACTAATCCCTAAACCAGAAGTTTCATTGCAAATATAGGATAGAGTGAAGTTTAGGCTAAGACCCAGTAGGACACCTTTTTTCTGCTAAGAGTCTTCCAGGAATGCTAGGGAAGTGGCTAATGTCGGACAACAGCCTGCTGCTTTGTGGTATCTGGTGGCCTCTAGTGGAAGCTCATCTCCTCCCCAGCCCACCCCTCCCCTCCACCTCTAGTTCAACTTAACTCCAAAGAACTGGTAAATATAACCAGCTTTAAAGGCATTTAATCAGCAGTGGAGGAAGGGAGGCTGCCAATAGAATGAGATACAAGATGAGCTACAAGGATGTGGCATCTCTTACAATACCATGCATAGCAGGTAGGAATTTTTTGGCCACAAGTTGGATGGGCAAATGTGTCTACTTTTACTATCTAGTTTTACTTAACATTCCTATCTTGAACCACAGTCCCTTCCTCTTGGTAATAGAAGCTTCATCTTTGACAGGGTAAGAAAACTAGGATTTTCTTTCTATTTCTTTTATAGAGATTTTTGCCCCTGAGCTATGTAGAACTCCTTTGATGAAAAGAAGGTATCTCACCCTCCATTACCATCACTTCACCATGGGATGAATGTGCATCAGCTCCCTACTCCCACCACCATCCCCTCTCCCCAATGTCCTGGTCACCTGCCCCTGCCCCTTCATTCTGGAGGGTGTCATAATTCTGTACATGATTGCAACATCCAATTCCTCTTCTGTACCCTGGGAATGCTCTCAAAATAGTGAGAGGCTTTTAATTAAGTGGCATGGGGTAGGTTGGAGGGAGTTTAGGCTGTTCTCCCATATCTGGGACTGTAGGAGGGTCAGGGAGGCCCATCTGAAGGTCTCTTTGCTGAGAAACACACCACATGCCAAACTTGTGGTACAAGAGAACTACAAGGCTTAAAATTTTTATGAACTTCACTTAAGAAACAGGACACAGGCCGGGCATGGTGGTGCATGCCTTTAAGCGGCAGCCTAGGAAGCCACGGCCGGGGCCAGCAATCACAGTTAGAGTCCCACCAGGGGCACGTAGCAATACCTAGTTCCAAAAAATATGTATAGCTGAGCATGCTGGCATGCGCCTGTAATCCCAGTTACCTGGGAAACTGAGGCTGGGGATTGCTTGAGTCTGTGGTACCCCAGGCAACGTGAACCTGTGGTTTCACGGGCAAAAATAGGGAGACCTAGTCTCAAAAGAAAAAAAAAGAAGAAAAGAAAAAAGAGAAACAAGACACAGATCTAATCTCTCCTAGGACCCCAACCAAAGCATGGGATTTCATTTACTGCCTAGAATTTAAGTATCCTAATTCCCGCAATTCTGCTGACTAATGCCCAGGTGTCTTTCATGCTGTCTAGACAGGTAAATGAAGCTGGATCTTTCTACCCAGACTTGTTTCTGAAACACACACTGTAAATTTTTCTCCCACCCCTATCTCTCATCAGTCATAAAGCCTTCGCCCCTTGTCACCACCCCTTGCCACCACTCCCTCTATCTTTCCATCTCTCTTTCTCATTCTTTTTTTCCTCCATTCCCCCTCTCCATCTTTCTCTCCTCCTCCTAGTATGGTCCAGAAGCCCAGAACTCTCCCTCAGAGGAACATATCCACAACCATTTTTTCCTTCCTGCCAAGCAAGTGAGATATGAAAATACCTATGGTCAAGGGTCAACTGAGTCAGTTCAGCTCAGGATCCTACAGGGAAAATAAAGCCTTTCTGACTTTCTCCTTTCTCTAGCTGAGACAAAAGACAGTTTCCACGTGGCCCACCCTAGATCACTAGAATTTTGCAAGTAGGCTTAAATCTCAGAAGTCACTTTGTATTGAGGACATGGCCTTCCATCCTGGTCCAGAAAGATGGAAGAGTAAGGGAGAGGGAATTCCAGGGAATGTAAGACAGACTGGCTTTTGTTCCACTTCTGGCAAAGGGCTCCCAAAACCCATGAACTTTCCTAAGTGATGATAAGAGCCACCAATGTGTCTCTCATAATGTTAAAGAGGAAACCTTTGGACCACATCTAAGGGTGAGGCTTGATTGCTAGTAGAATCAAACTTGTGCTTGGAAAATTCAATCACGACTTCCTTATCATCGAAGTCTGATGATTTAATTAATTATGTGTGTAAAGAAATCCCCAAAAAAGAAGTGTTTGGAAAACCTCCATGTTGGTGAACAAGTAGAGATATGGGGATACTGGACCTCCTTAGTTGGAGCTGGTAGACATCTGAACAAGAGGCATCAGTTTTGTGGGATTGAAGGAGACCTTAACTCTGGGATCTGTGGCTATCAGAGTATCAGAATTGATTTGAATCACAGAACACCCAGCTATTGTTTGGTGTTGTGGGAACATACACATATCAGAATTGGTACCAGAATAATTACATACAGAGGACAACAAAAAGAAAGAAGTTAAAGATGACCCCAAGTTTCCATTCCTGGGCTGTCAGATGGTAAAGCTCTGAACAAAACGTAGGCTTCTCATTAAGTATTTCTCTTTGGTAACCATGTGTCAGTTTTTTGTGTTATATTTTCTGCATATAGCTTGCCTTCTTGAATACAGAGATCATCTTTCATTCATTCAATTTTTCATGTACCTTCCTTGCAATTTTAAATAACTATGCAATACTTGAACATGGGATAAGACGACATCCCTCAACCTGCTCTCCGACTTTTTCTCCATTTAAGAAAACGTTGCCAACATTGTAGATTGCCAAATATTTCACCATCTTTCTAAACTTTATAGATTAGTGGAAATCCATGTTGTTTCTTCTCTACATATTTTAAGTTGCAATTTGGATGAAAATAATATATTTGAATGGTGAGCATTTAACAATTTAACCATCAAGATACGATTTTAAACCTTCAAACTTCTATTTTTCAGCATCCTTTGACTCATTTGCTATTTGCCTTGTCAACAATGTAACTTTTCCTAACATGCAAAGAAAAAAATGGAACCTTCTATAAGTAGATTCTAATAAATTAGTTGAGTCCACCTGGAAATATAGAAATGTCTAACTGCCAGAGCACATCCTGCTTCTATTTTTGATAGAGTCACAAAATATACAGGAGAGAAACAAATAAAAATGCCCTTTCATTTTGTCTGAAACAGAACACTACCCTCAGTTTTTCTCATCATACCAGAAAATTCCCTCTGGCCCAGTCAACTGCAGTTCAGCTCAGCAGGGTACATGGAACCAGGATCCCTTCAAGCCTTCTCTTCCCATCTCCCATCATGATAGAATAAATGCCCATTACCCAAGAGACTTGGGCTAGTTTCTTGCAGGAAACACAGTCCACAGTTTTATTCTCCTGCTCTTGCCTCTCTGTTGCACACACCATCAATCAAATCAAATACAATAGCATCGAGAACTAGTGCTTATTACATGCAGAGTGCTTCCTGAGAATGTGGGTAAAAAGCAGAGTAACTAGAGAATTTTGTAATCCTTGCCGATGGACGGCTGAAGAAGCTATTTGGAGGCACGCACCTTGCTCTGCTTATTTGAGAGTTCAATAAAAAAAAATCCTTGGTATTCTCAGTAATTTTTTTTAAATCATCTTTCCCAACAAAGAATAGTTGCCTTAAAAATAAGGAATTAAAAGTATATATAGATATTCATGTATTCTACAAGTATAAGAGACGGACTAAAAAGATACTGTCTACCAACACTTAAATTTTTCTACAAGGACTTCTGTGCTTATTGCAGCACTATTTGCAATAGCCAAAATATGGAAACAACCAAAATACCCAAAAACAAATGAGTAGATCAAAAAGATGTACACAATTGCATACTACTTAGCAAAAAAAAAAAAAGAGAGAGACTCATTGCCATTTGTGGCAACATAAATAGAGCTGGAAGGGATAATGTTAAGTGAAATAAGCCAGAAAGACAAAGATAAGTATCAGATGGTATCACTTATATGTAGAAATTAGAGAAACCAAACAAAGGATCTAACAAAGACAAACTATAGAACCAAACCTTGAAAACTTGCTGTAGATCTCAAGCATCCGAGAGTGGAGGGAAGAAGGAAGGACAGAGGGTTGGAGAGAGGGAGAGATAAGGGTTGGGGGGTGTGCACCACAGACTATAGCAGAGGACTACGTGTGCTTTGGTGGTGGGAGAGTTATAATGACCGCACCTAAACAGAGAAATCTTGTATTGTCAAATGTTAACAAAGATGTAAAACAATGGTACTTCGTTAACAATAAAAAAAATTCTACAAGTTTTTTTTTTTTTGCCTTTGTTCATTCCTTCCCAGTCTTTCACCACAATGAATAATAAGCATAAAGCAAAGCTCACCCTCTTCAAAGGCAGATGAGAACAATTGCTGTCAGACAGTTTCCACAGTCTTCTGGTTTGGACTAATTCATCTCCACTTGATAGTAAATTTGTTTTACTTTGCCCCAAATCCAGTTTTACCCCAAATCCAGCTATACTCATTCCTGTTCCAGGACTGGTGAAAATCTGTGACTCATCCCAAAATTAAATGAGTAGAGAAGAGAGGTGACAGCTCCTAGGTCAGCAAGTCACCTCAGAAATTTTATCACCTCTTCCTTCAACTTAGAATCAGACCAGTTTTGAGCTAAAAGAGGCCTATACACATTATATCCCTATACTGAGAAGTTTCACCCCCTCCATACAATAGGTTCTCTCAGGCCCAGAAAGCTCTGACAGAAGGATGCTGGGCAGATGGGCTATTGGATCTGAATTAGTTTTCCTGCAGTTCATGTCCCTGGGCACTTTGCTATTTGTCTACCTCAATTCCAAGCTTATTTCTCCCATGTCCTCTACAGCCTCACCAACTATTTACCCTGCTGGTTCTTAGCTTTCTACTCTATTTCCTAGAATAGACCCAGGAATATCTTCTGGACTCACCTGTCAGTAGACTCAACCTACGAGTTAGTCTGCTTTTACTTCATCCTGAAATCTTGCCTATCCGCGACCCAAGAAAACACAGCCTCATCATCTGGTCTCTAGGAATTCTAACACCTCTTTGCAAAAATGAGGAACCTGAGGTCACATTCATGACTAATAAATGACATCCTGCCTCAAAAGCAGGAATTTATTCTTCTGCATACATTTTAGAATAAATCAATAAAATTATCAGTTTATCTTAGCTCTGTCACAACTACTAAAAGTCATCACCATGGTCTCCAGACTTTAGGCTCTTTTTTCTCTAGTCTGAATGAGCTCACAGTACACTGTTTCCCCTGATCCAGTTGTACTGTCCAGAATTCTGATACGAAGGAAGGACAGTCATCACAAACCCCGAGAAAAACACCACCACCACCCTGGAAACAGCAAAGGGATCATCTCAAAGGAGGCTAGTTCCAGATGAGATCAAGGACTCCCTAACCCAGATGCCAGCTCCCAGATTCATTTATCTAAGAGAGAAATTAAAAGTGTGCAATTTTTTTTTTTACACTAAACAACGAATAGTACCAGCCTAGAGAGTGGAAGAGTAGAAATTCCTAGGGGTCTAGGTCCCTCATGCTTCATGAAAGAGGCTCCGTGCCCTGATCTTACTTTCCTTGGGAGAAAAAAATAAGCTTCTAGACTATTTAGGTCTTCATGATGGAGTGAGGAATTAAGCTGGACTTTCTACAGGGGAGATACTTCTTTACCTGGGCTACTCATTGATCAAGTGGGATCCACTCTTTCTTTCTGTGGGGTTGAGGTAGCCACAGTCAAGGCTGTGTGATTCACAGGTTTCCTGGACTGATGGATGGACACACTGCCTGAGCAACTAACTGCCCAACACCTGTTTCTTAAAGGGACATGAACTGCCCCCAACTCTCCAGCTCTAAGCCTGAATTTGATAGAGTGGTCTCTCCAGGTTTTCTCAGTGAGAAAGGACCAGGAAGGACCCAAAGAAAAGCAGACATTCCTGCACCGAACCCAGTGATTTAATGTGGCCAACTTGAACCATGAAAGCCAAACACAAGCCCGGTTCAGAATTCTATCCTCCCAACTTCTCACCCAGCGCTGAGCCTCCACAGTGTTTATTGTGCATCCATCTGTGAATTTCTTGTGAAACTAGTTAAAGTCTTTTATGAGACCCTAAACTTCTAGTTACACTAATTTTCCCCCACACATGAATTAGGACTTGAGTAAACAAAAGGCAGACTTCAGGACGGAGAGTGATTGTGCTGTGTTAAATGATGCATTTAACAAGGCCTGCACAGATTTTTCCGTTCCCAGGCCTGGGCATGCAGGCAGTGCCGAAGCCAACATAATGGACTCTTTATGTGGTACTTGGTTAGAAAAACGTATTGACAAAGAATCGCAGACAAATCATAGCCGTGACCTTTAGTACTCAAACAAGATTTTCCTTGGGAGTGATTTAATTGCCCATGCAGCTCGCTGGCTGCACACACGAGTGGCCTTTCTGCCTTTCCAAAGGCCACAGCCAGGCCAGCTTGGTTTGCCTATTCTGTGAATGTTTGGTCGGGTGCTGCTCCTATAACGAGGCTCCGTTGTACCATACAAGGATAAACAGCGCATGGCATCCAGCTGGACTTGCTGAGCTTGAAAGATTGCTTCCCAGCACCTGCTGCCCAAGCCGCCCTTGGATCTGACAGCGCCCCTGGCCTCCAACTGGTGGTTCTGATGACTTGCCCAAATGCTATGCTAGGTCTATGGTCAGACTTAGACTGCCAGGCAGAAGAGCAAGGGCCAGGGGCTATGGTGTGAGGTAAAATATGTTTGTCTCTGCCCTTGGCAATACCTTAGTGCATCTCCTGCCTGCCTTCCACCTGACAGCTTTTACTCCCTTCATTGCTCAGAAACCAAGGGAAACAGCAGACAGAAACAAAAGGCCACATGTTGTATGATCCCATTTATATGTGAGAGCCACACAGGCAAATCTGCAGGGACAGAGGGAAGGTTGCTTGTTGCCAGGAATGGGGAGGGAAGGGAGAATGGGGAGTGACTGCTTGATGGTGTAGGATTCCTTTTGGGGGTGATGAAATAGTTCTGGAACTAGATAGAGGTGAAGGTAGCATTCACTGTGAAGGTGCTAAATGCCACTGAATTATGCACTTTAAAATGGTTAGAACATCCATTTTTTTACAGCAGTTGTTTAAAATGTGACTCACGGATGGTACTGAAGGAAGGAAAACAGATAGAATTCTGTCCCTAAAAGAATCAGGACCAAGTGGAATGTTTCCTGGCAGTTGATTTCTGCTCATCATGGAAGTAGATGAGAAAGAAGAGGTCTGCTATGGCCAGGCACCCTGCTGTCTTCATTTTCTTGCATCCCACAACAACTCCATGAAGGAGTTTATCACCCTTATTTTATAGTTGAGGAAAAGGTGACTCCCTGAAGTTGCAACTATTTCCCCAAGGATACAGTACTAATAAGAGATGGAAGTACATCTTGAATTCATGTTTTTATAATTCCAGTATCTGTGCTCTTGTTAATATATTAGTATCCCTACAAGTTTTCTACCAAAGTATCCCTCCTATTCCTGAGGAAGAATGAATCATGCATCTGAGTGAATGAGCAGGACCAAAGTGGATTAAGTGTAAACCTTGTATTTTAACTACAAATCTGCATTAGTGTGAAAGCTGGCTCTATTACCTTATGTGCAGTTTTATTTTTTTTATTTTACAATAAGTTTTTTTTTCCAAATATGAGTGAAACTATTACTCTGGGAAGATGGTTCATGCTATCTGGAGTCTCTTAACCCCTTTGCATAACTCAGGGGTCTTCTTATTCATTTGAGAAGTTGGCACTACACTGGTTGTTTTCCAAAAGGAAAAGGTGAAAGGGAGAGCATAGGGGTCTAAGACAGGGAGGGAGGAAGGGAGCAAGGGAGCAAGGGAAAAAAGGAGAGATGGAGAGAGAGTCCATTCTTTGTCCCCAAAGACGATAAACCGATGTTGCTTCCTTCAGCGATGCTGTGGCTTCAGTTGCTTATGGAGAGACAAAAAGTATGAGAATCTTGTAAGCTCTTTTCTCATCTCTCCAACTGAGCCGTTCCTTACCTGGGCTGCACATATAGGCAGAACCAGTGTCCAAGTACAAGGTATTTCTGCTTGGAGACACCAATATAACACTAGAGTTGCAACAATTGTGGACAAAGTAACTTAGTCATTGCCTACTGCTCTACAGAGTGCCTGGTAACACTGACTGAAATGATTTTAAGTAATGACTGGAGCTGAAGGGGTGAAGGGGGGGAACACAGGCTTCAAGAGAGTGGAAAGATCATTAATCTGACAGCCAAGAAAATTCTGCCCAGCACTGTCCCTGACTCAGCTGCTTAAATAGAACAAGGCAATCTTTCTTTTTTAAGTCTTGCTTATCTATACTTATCTTCCCATCTAGAATATGTTCTATCCAAGGCAAATATATACAGTTAGAAACACTGGTAACAAGTGACAGTAATCAAACCCCAACTAATTTCAGTAAGAAATTACTGTATTGTCTGTTTTGCCTTTGTTATGAAGGAAGATGAGGTAGCTGATAGGGTAGAAATAGCCATCTGGCTCTGGAAAGGACTCCAGAGCTGGTGTTGAGGGGGGAGCTCTCTAAGAAATAATAGTCTGCTAGTTAAAAAAAGTCAACAGTAGCAATGAAAACAATAGGAGACACGCAGTTTCATGCTTAAGTGGCAGAGCTGGAACCTTTACCAAAGTAACCCAGAACATAAAAAAGACAATCAGAAGAAAATAATACCAGCTGATCTCAGGAGAAAAGTAATTCTCAGGTCACAAAAATATTTGAAGATGAGTACATGGATGAGCAAGATGAAAATGACAAAGAAGATGAAGAAATAATGATGATTTAATTCACTGTTGTAACAGTCGCAGGACCAAGCCACAACCAGCATCAACACCACCAAGACCAACTAGTGACAATCTTTTACCACATTAGACGCAAAGATAACAAAAGAGGACTCAAAAAAGCTTGAAGGACTCCCGGGCACGGTGGTTCATGCCTGTAAGCTTCAGCCTATGAAGCAGCTGGGGCTAGGGATCGCGGTTCGAGTCCCATCTGGGGCCCATAGCGAGACCTAGTTCCAAAAAATAGCTGGGCATGGTGGTGCGTGCCTGTAATCCCAGCTACCTGGGAAGCTTAGGCTGGGGATCGCTTGAGTCCGTGGTACCCTGGACAATGAAAGCCTGTGGTTGCACGGGCAAAAATAGCAAGACCTAGTCTCAAAAAAAAAAAAAAAAAAAAAAAAAAAAAAAAAAAAAAAAAAAAAAAAAGCTTGAAGGACAAACCAGGAAGGTCTACTAAGAATTACAGTGTCTAGAGGTTTTTCAAAGATCAACCCAAATTCTAGTGAGTATAGAATAACATCAATTTGATAACGGGTCAAAAAGCCACCAACCAGAGCCAGGCATGATGGCGCATGCCTGTAAGCTTCAGCCTATAGAGCAGCTGGGGCTAGGGATCATGGTTCGAGTCCCGCTTGGGGCAACACAGCAAGACCTGGTCATAAAAAATAGCTGGGCGTGGTGGCGTGCGCCTGTAATCCCAGCTACCTGGGAAGCTGAAGCTGGGGATCACTTGAGTCCACAGTAGCCCAGGCAACATGAGCCTGCGGTTCCATGGGCAAAAATAGGAGAGCTAGTCTCAAAAAAAAAAAAAAAATACTGCCCATATTGGGGACTTCACAGGGTCTTCACTTCCATCGAACATTTAACATGATCAAAGGGTGGGAGTTTTTAGAGGTTTTTTCTTTTAAGTTATCTCAATTATTCAGAATTATGTAATCAATCAGTACAGACACTGGTATCTGCTCCCTCCTTCCATGTTGGTAAATGCTGATTTTGTTCAGATCTTCCCCCTCCTGTATGCTCGTGTAAGGGAGTGAAGCTCACGAACTAGCAGTGTAACTGCGGTCATTTGGTTAACTTTGATGTCTGACCCACACCTATCACTGAGGTAGGAAAGGCTCTTGGAAAAGGCTGTCCCTGCTAATAAAAAGAACGGTCACTAAAACACTCTTTGTGGTCCACACATTGTATGTATACACAAGAGAGGGCATGTACATGCACTGAAGCAGCTGTCTGGCAAACAAAAAAAAAAAAAAAAATGCAGAACAAAAGTCAAATTAACGTATTGAGGATAACATGCTAAAGAATGGAAAGATATTAAATCCTGAATATTTGTTAGACTGGAGAAATCACTTGGGGACTATTATTAATATTATTGACTATTATTAATATTTTAATGATAGAATTATATGCTTGTAAGCTAAATTATAATCATCCTAATTAATACAAGAACAAAACACTGAATTGACTTCCTGGTTTTTACTCTTTCCTTCCTATAATTTTCTCTGTATAGTAGCCAAAGTTATGCTTCTTAAATTCAAATTTAATGCTACCCTCTTGCTTAAAATCCTCCAGTCTTTCCTCAGTTCCTAGAATGAAATCTTATCTCCAACTTCATCTCACTTCACTTTATTCTTCTTTAGTTTGTTTTATCATAGTTTATTCTTGTGCCTTTGTAAAAAAAAAAAAAAGATAAGTATAAACAGAATATATTCCCAGTAGGTCTTTAAGTTTAGATTCCAATTTTTATGAATAACTATTCCATGAAGTAGATCATTGAAAAAGCAGTTCTTAATAAAGTCATCCGCTCTTGTCTTTGCAATATTATTCTAAGATATTAACCCCTGAACTATAATAATTGTTGATGCCAGTGTCACCTTGTCTTTCACCAGAAGGTAGCAACAGAGTTTCTGGGATCTTGCCAGAAGGTGTTCACCAAACAGTTTTCAAAACAACCAGGGCTTTTTTTTTTTTTTGGTACTTTCTCCTTTCCCTTTTTTTCTAGCATCACTTGTTTTTCTGCTCTCAACATCTTAAGCTTTTTCTCATCAGGGGTTTTGTTCTGGCAGTTTCTTCTTTTGAACTCCTTACTCTCTATATTTTCACTACTAATTCTAGATTTCCATGACTAATTTAAGACACCAGTTCAAGCATCATCTGCTCAATGAAATTTTTCTTGAACATTCAAGCAAAATTAGCTATCCTCCTCACTTTGAACTGACTTTCCCCACATCACCCTTGATTTTATTTCCTTCATAGCACTTATCACTATTTACAGCAATTGCTGTGATTTATTTGCTTACTAATCTTTTGTCATTTTCTCTCCCTAGTATGTCAGGAACCCAGAGAACAAGGACCTTGTCTGTCTTATTCATAATTTCCCCCTACCCTTAGAAAAGGATCTGAAAAAATCATAAATTCTCAGTAATAGTTTTTGGATTAATAAAAAAAAAAATGGCCAGGCACGGTGGCTTGTGCCTGTAAGCTTCAACCTATGAAGCGGCAGGGGCTAGGGATCACAGTTTGAGTCCCGCAGGGAGCCCGTAGCAAGACCTAGTTCCAAAACATAGCTGAGCACACACACGCCTGTCATCCCAGCTACCTGGGAAGCTGAGGCTGGGGATTGCTTGAGTCTGTGGTACCCCGGGCAACGTGAGCCTGTGGTTCCATGGGCAAAAATAGCGAGACCTAGTCTCAAAAAAAAAAATAAAATAAAATAAATGAAGGAAGGGAAAACAGAGATATATAGGAAGAGGAAGGAAGGGAGGGGAGGAGAGAGAGAAGTTGGAAGGGAGAGGAGGAAGAAATGTACTAAGGCAGGCAGGCAGGTAAAGGAAGAAAGGAAATAAAGACTACAAGAACCAGAGCTTCAAAAAAAAATGAAATTAGGAGTTCAACTATGTCAAAACATACCTTGCTTTTTAAATTTGAGGTCTCTCCAAACTACAAAATTAGATAGTAATGGGCATCCTAGAGTCACCTCCTCATGGTTTATTTTCTCCAGTAAAAAAAAAAAAAAAATTCCCTCTCCCAATGTCTATACCACAATCAGGAAGGAGTTTCTATGCATCCTGTTTATGGACCTACATATGGAGTAATCATTGTATTCAGGGCTATAGGCTAGGACTTGAATTAGAGTCCATTTCAAGAATACGGTATCATGTTTGACAATTCCAACTTATCCAAATTAATAGTAGCAGGTAGTGAATGGGAGGCAAGGGGCAGGAAGGAAGAGGAAGAAAATCAGCATAGAACAAAGTAGAAAAGAACCCAACACACCCCCACCAACACCACCACTGAAAATATGGGATTCTGAACAAACACAATCATGGATGATCCCTATGGAAATAGACAAACTACATGGTACCATGGCCTTGCCAGAATATTTTCCTAGTTCTTCCAATTTAAAATGCAATGATCTCTAATTTCCTGTCTATACAACCAGATTGACAGAATAACAAAATGGGCCCTATATGTATATCTGTAACACTGTGATGGGGAAGATGGAAACAATAGAATTTAGCTGCCCACTTTGTTTTAAAAGTATCTCTTATAAGTGTGGGTCACTGCTTGACTTTTTCCACCATGCTATCATATGTACTATTGTCCATTCAAAGTCCTTTCCTCTCTAATCACAGTGTAAAGATGGCTGCTTCTAGCATAAAAGCAGCATCTACTTCCTCTATTCACATTGATTCAGTCATATTAGCAGCCCCCATGATCCCCCACAAATGCACAGGAACAATGAACCCCAGTCAGAGTACAGTGTAATGACATAACAAAGGAAAACCCATTCTCCTGAGGAGAGGTCTGTCTTCTATGCTGCCATGGGAAGGAGCAGTAAACTACAAGAAGAAAAAAATGTTCCTGGCTCCAAATTTTTCTTTGGTGGTGCATTTTTGAGGGATAATTATATTGGTTAAGTTCCTTTCCCCTAATAGGTTTGTTTACAGAAATATTGAGCATGCATTACACATCAACATAAATAATTCACCCCATATCTTTGTCCTCCAAATTTTGCAGTTAATTAAACTAATTTGTCTGTTTTTGTGAGTTGGAAACTCTTACTGTCATCCTTTCCAATCACTACTTATTTAAATTTCATCCTTGGCCAGTTTCATGATAATGTTTATCTGCTCCAGAGGATTTGAAATGAGAGTAACACAGAGGGATCCCATTTAAATTCTTTCTTGAAGCTGAAAAAAGCCAAGAATCAACTGGCCAGTTAGATAAAACAATTTCCCCCGTAGGATATTTGCTTAAGATAGCTGGGAGTTAATTTAATTCCAAAGTAGCTTATTTACAGGTTTCTGTGAGTGATTCCCTGCAGTTAACAGTGAACTAGGTATATTCTAAAGAAACATTCTTTGAGAGCATTTTCTAAAGCGGGTTAGGTATGCTATTTTAAAGAAAATAAAAATCTATACCACTCACTGTCCATATCCTACTCTAGCCAGTTCCCAACTAGGAAGACATTTCAAGGATGCTTGAATTAGTTTCTACATGGAAAGAAATGATGCCTTGATCTTCATTCCTTTGACATGCAGCTCTGAGCCCTCCATTACTTTGTGTGTTTACCTACACAAGATCCCACATCCCTGGATTGCTGCAGAAAGGAAAAAAGAACCCTCTAGAAAGTTAAAGGAAATGAAGTACATTGTCTTGGCTTTGTTTTAGCTGTCAATTCTCTAGATATAGCATCACAACCTGACTAGCCTCTGCCTACCTTTGCCATGGCAAATTCTCTTAAACTTTTCCTCTCAACAGTTACTAACCATTCAATTCTCATAATTCCCACCTATTCCCCACCTCTGCCACTGATATCCAACTACACTAAAACTTTTTTATTTCTCAAATATCTCTCTTTTCCTTACTTTATCTCTTCATAAAACTAACTAGTTTATTCTTCAGGTCTCAAACCAAAACTACTTCTCTGGAAACATGTTTCCTGCTACTCCAGTCAACATCACCTGCACCACTGTCTTCACTTACAGAGCATTTTACTTGTCCTTCTTGTTACCTGGCAGTTATGGTTAATTAGTTATCTGTGGAATGTTTTGCTCAAAGTCTCTTTACTAGACTGTAAGATCCACAAATGGGAAGAACAGGTCAGTATTATTCATTGCAGCATCCCCTAGTACTGTATCCAACAGTGACTGGAACATAGAAAGTGTTAAATAAATACTTACCAGTTGAATAACAAGTTAGGTAAATGCTTTAAACTTCATCATCCCTGCCATATCAAGAATTATGCAATTCTATAATTCTATGCAGCACAGAAATGCTAGAACTATAAGATCAAACTTAGTTAATGCTTGCATTAGACCTAAAAGAAATTATTCTGTGAGGAGATAAGGTGAGAGGTGAGTAAACTAGAGAATCCAAGACAGTCCAGTACTGGCATAAGGACAGAAAGATAACTCAGTGCCAGACACATATAAAACCATTTGATTTTCAACCAAAGAATCAAAATAGTCAATGGAGGAAGAAAGCACTTTTAATAAATGGTCCTGGAAAAATTGTTCCAATCCAGGTGGGGAAAATATATAGTAGCCTTAACCTCCCACTATCCACCACCCATAAAAATTAATTTGAAATGGATTATAAATCTAAGCACAAAAGCTGAAACTATAAATTTTCTGAAACTGAAGCAAAAAAAAAATCTTCACAAGCTATGGATAAGCAAAGATTTCTTAAATATGAGCCAGAAAGCAATAACCATTTAAAAAGTGATAAATTAGATTTCATCAAAATTAAAAATGACTGCTTATCAACTTTGATGTTAAAAAAAAATGAATAGACATGCCACAGCAGGGGTGGGGTATGGGTGGGGAGGAATAGCTTCAAATTATATATGTAACAAAAAACTTGTATTCAAAATATATGAAATATATCTAGAAATTAGTAATAAAAAGACAGCTTGATTTGTTAAAGGGGGAAGGGAATAAGAAGTAAAAATTAAAAGCAACGTGGGATCATAGACAGAATCCTAGAACAGAAAAAAAGTCACTGGAGAGAAACTGGTACATCTGAATAAAATCTGTAGTTTAGTTAATAGTATTATGCCAGTGTCAGTCTCCCAGTTTTGATCATTGCACCGTGGTTATATTCTGGATGAGATATGTATAGGAACTCTATGGCTTTATAACTTTTCTGTAAATCTAAGTTCAAAATAAAAATATGTTTTAAATGACTAAAGAAATTGAACAGACACTTCACAAAAGAAAATATAAAATGGCCAGTAGCACATGAAAAAGTACTCAATTAACTAGTCATTAGAGAATAGCCAATTAAACTCACAATTCCCTTTCATAGCCAATAGAATAGGTACAGCAAAAAGACTGATAACACCCAATAGAGGCAATTGTAACTCTCATACATGTTTGTAGCCATATAAAAAGATGCAACCCTTTTGTGGAAAGGGCTGCAGTTTTTTATGAAACCAAACATGTATCCACTGTATCATCTAGCAGAGATAGATAGATAGATAGATAGATAGATAGATAGATAGATAGATAGATAGATAGATAGATAGATAGATAGATAGATAGATAGATAGATAGATAGATAGATAGATAGATAGATAGATCCTAAAACAAAGCATATGTTCACAAAAAAAAAAAAGTACTAGAAATATTCCTAACAGTTTGATCCATGCAAGCCTCAAATTAGAAACATTCAGGCCAGGCACGGTGGCTCGTGCTTGTAAGCTTCAGCCTATGAAGCGGCCAGGGCTAGGGATCACGGTTTGAGTCCCAGCTGGGGCCCGTAGCGAGACCTAGTTCCAAAAAAAACACAGCTAGGTGTGGTGGCATGCGCCTGTAATCTCAGCTACCTGGGAAGCTGAGGCTGGGGATTGCTTGAGTCTGTGGTACTCCAGGCAACATGAGCCTGTGGTTCCACGGGCAAAAATAGTGGGACCTAGCCTCAAAAAAAAAAAAAAAAAATTAGAAACATTCCAGGTGCCCATCAGCAAGAGATTTTTATATTATATTATATAATATTATATTATGTTATGTTATGTCATATTAATGCAATATTACACAAAAAGTAAAAGGAATAGATCTAGTAATGTAGTAACAGCTCTACCCCTGAGCTATAGACTCCCGAACTACTAATGGATTAGTGCATTCACCAACAAGGATGAATCTCAAAAACATGATGAGTGAAAGCGATCTTACAGAAAAGAATTCTGCATCAGTCCATTTGTATGCTTTATATGTTTTAAAGCAGTCAAAGCTACTCTATAGGGAAAAACACAGAAGAGTGGTTACATCTGGCGCTGCAGCAGTGGCCCCATGTCCCTGGGAAAGGACACTGAGGAATTTTCAGGATAAAGATAATGTTCTGTCTTTGACAGGGGTTTAGGTTATACCAGCATGTGCACCGAGGATGAGGCAAGACAGAGGAAAGAAGCAGGCTACTCCAGGGTGATAACGGACAATTTTAACAAGTAAGGGAACTTATGAGGCTTCTCACATGTGACTGCAATATAAATATATCTCTACACAAGTCTGCCAGAATCACCAAAGTTTATGTAACCCTTAGCTGGGTCCCATCCCATATACCATCCAAATGATCTCAATGACACCCTACTCTTTAAAAAAGCTGCCACTGAGGGACTAGTGAGCAGAAGGTAATATACAAGAAGAGGAAGGTGCAAGGAACTTGGGATTGTCTGGGTGAAGTTTGCAGATCAAGCTGTGGTCACACCCCCTCAGTGACCTTCCAACAATTTGTAAAAACTTGTCAAATGGTACACTCAAACTTTGAATGCTTTGTTGTATGTCAATTTGACCTAAATCAAAAGAAAGCAAATATCAAACTCCAGTTATTTGATGTGCATGCTTCGTTTCAAGAATGAAGTATACCAACACCTTTAACTTATTTTGAAATGCATTTTAAAATAAATTGATGATAGAGGAATAAGTAGTTAGATTTATAACAAAGCACATATGAAAAAATGTTTATTTTTAAATTGAGATTGTGGGCACATGGATATCCAGTGTGTAATTCTTTCAACTATTCTGGATGCTTAAAAGCATTCTACTGTTGGGGAGGGGAGGGGGAATAAAGGCAGAATTTTTTAATATGAATTCATGTTACAATGCAAATAGCATACAGTACAAGAAGTTTGAAACTGACTGGTAAATAACTACCTTTTGCATGCTGTCATTGTGTCAGTAGTCACTTAATGTATAGAATAATCATTAACTTATATTGAGATTTTTCTAAATCCCTACATTATACTAAACGCATGGGATTGTTACCTGATACTTTTCACAGCAGCCAGTCCTACCACCAACCCACATGGTAATGTATAGCTCATGAGAGAAAGTATCCTTTCCTTTAGACACTTTACTGTTGCCTACCAGAAAATCATCATCATAGCTTCACAGATTTGCAACAACTTTGTGCTGAATAATACCCCTGGAGTTGAGAGGTATGTAGCCTGAACAATGGTAGCTGGTAGCGCTGACAAGAGCTCGTGTAGGGGATCTGTGCCTGCCCTGACTGGCAGGCGCCCGCAGCTGTTAGCAAATGTAGGCCGGCATCTGCACCCACTCAGCAACCATACAGAACCCACTGGACCCCTCTGCCATTGAGCTGGCAGGTAAAGGGGACGCAGAGGCCAGTCAGGCCCCCCCGGACCTGACCGGTGGCGGGCACGACTGGATCCATCCTTAGTCCAGGAATAGTGGGGGGTGGGGGGGATATGACATCTTTGCTGCTTCACCCTCACTCAACTTAGCTCTCAAGAGGATTAATAGTATAAACGTGCACACAGCAACGTAGAGCGGATGAGGAACCAGAAAAGAACCTGTGCATACACATGTGTGGGACACAGAACTAGGATCATTCAGAAAGATAGTAAACACTGGAATGAAGAAACAACTGTGGTAAAGACCTATCAGACCTGCATCTATGGCTTCACTGGAAGCTGAGGAATCAAAACCCCACGTGGAACCTGCCACCCAAGGAAACACGGCTCCCTCCCCAAGCCTGCAGAGTCAGGGTATTGGCTCCACAGCAAATCTGCAAACGGACAGAGAGGAGATGACCTGCAAGGTCCATCAGTGGCTGCCTGCCCTCATCGAGAAACCTCCTCACTGACATGGCTGGGGGAAAGGCTCCCCAAAGCCAGAGGTCAGAGAAAGGGGGAGCAGACACAGCGGAATGGCAAGGAGATCGTACTGGAGCCAGTAACTAGAAGACACTGATAGACCCCAAATGAGCATGGACTGGGTGCTCAGTACAAAGCTAAGAACTACAAACCATCAAGCACAATGTGCCATGGTCCTGGAACACAGTCTCTCATTCAACAAATGGACACAGCCACAGAAAAAGAAACCAAAGGACCAATGAACCCCACATAAACCAAAAAAGAACAATGAGACTGAGTGAACACAAGGGGGTGGGGGGTGGAGGAGGGAAGGCATCCCAGAAACCATTTACCTATGTAAGAAATTGAAAGAATTTAGGAAAAAAAAAAGAGTTCAGTGAAGTACAATCACTATCCCCAGGGTTAACATTTAGGGGCTTTCACAAGTATAGCATTACCAGTAGTTTAAAATATCCAAGTATTTCCAGGTGGCAAAAAAACTTAAGTCTGAGTGCCCTCTCACCCTCACCCAAGACTCAAACTTGACTCAAGAGTCACACCTGGCCATGTGGACCCCTCCCTTGGCATCCTCTGCCCCCCCCTCCATGTTCAATAACTAAAGGATCATCAGGACCCAAGGCCCCACATCTCTGCTCCCAGGCTATGTCCATGCCTACTGTGATCGATCTGATCAGTTCTGTAAGGATTATTAAATTTAACAGTATGCCTGATTATACCAGATTTACCACTCAGGAAATTAAGGTACGGAAACAAAAGTCATTTATGAGTGATTGCAAAAATAATAAGTTGTAGAAACAAGATGTCAACCCAGTAGTCTCCTCTCAGAATGGGATATTATATCTCATGATCTCAACAGCAAAACTCTCAAAATTGTCCTCCTGAACCATGCTGACCAGTGATGATTATTATATGCTCCATGACTGTTAACAGATGACTGCCTTTTAAGTAAACTTCTTACTGAAAGTAAGGTCCGATTTCCCTCCCTAGATCTTTGGGTAGAAACCCTGGTCCCAAATAACTGCCCAAGAGTCTGGATACCATATCCATCACCAAGCTGTCTCTCAGGGCAACAGGACAAAATATATGCTTTCTGAAATCAACTTAACTTGGAGTGGATGTACATCGAATTTCAGGTGCTCTAGGTTCATGCTTTTATTGACAGTTGTTTGAAAACATTTCTGCCTGCCTCCCCAAAGCTCAGGGATCCTCAAATGAAAGAGCGCCGATGGCCCTTCATCCTCTCTCTTTCCTGAGAGTAGGTGGATCAAATAAATCTTCCCTCTCATCCTCACACTAATTAGGACCAGACCTGATCTAACAGGAGACTGGAAGGTGTGACTACAGTCCTCAGGAATTGCACATTGAGCCTCAGATGATAATTAACACATAAGGAACAAGAATAACCAATACAAAATCCCTTCTTTCCTCAACAAGACTGGGTCATTTTTTTTCCAGGACAGCATTTGCAGTGACTACAGTTCCCGTCGAACCAGCATGCCAAGTCCCTTTCTGATAATAACAGGACACAGAGAGGGTCTTGGGATTCTATAGCATGTAACCCAAAACTGACATATTCTATATTATAATATATTCTATTCTAATTCTAGTATAATCATATTCTAATGTCAGTTATGACCAATTATTGTTTTCTAGGGGTAAAGGAAAACAACAGAGAGCAGAAAGAAGCAAAGGCAGACAAAAAGAGAGGAAAACAGAGAGACAGAGCCCTGAGTGTTTGCTACTTCCTTAATGGAAATAACTGGAAGTGTCAACTCCTGCCATCCTTGCACATCAGCAATGAGAGCCTTATACAAATCCTTGGGTCTGAAACTAAATGTACTTGAGTTTCTATCACTTACACTCAAGAAACTAGTATACTAGTTTTACTAGTATAGTAGTGTTGCTTTCCCATAGCCATTCAGAATTAATCCATACATGCTGGAGGAGGGGGGGGATTAATTTCTAGTAGCATTCAAAGTAGAACTGAGTCTGGAAAGATGATGAAATTTAAATAAGTAAATTGATGAGGTGAGAACAATTCTTATCAACTTGAATAATGGCACCATGAGTGCAACACAAATAAAAATTCAGCAGCAACCAAATTCCTGGTAAATAGAAAATCCTGGGGGGGGGGAAGGTATGTTAGAAATAATTAATAAGCAATGGGAGATAGGAATGAGTATAACATGGGGACTTCCTACTCAACTGCCAAGAAATATATTCATACCCAAGAAAATTGATAGGACTGGACAAAATACATCATCCACTTGAAGACAACAAAGTTTATTATTCTACTTTTTGAGGCTAAATGTTAAACAATTTTTTCTCCCCTTCCTCCCTCCCTTCCAAAACAATTATTTTCATCACCACAGAAAATAAAGCCTAAATAGAACATTTAATGTAGAAATGCCATTCCTGTTTGAGTAATCAGTACCTTCATCCTCCAACAATGTTCATTACTACACTTATGAATAAATAGACAATTTCATATAAAAAGAGGTAGTAGAACATGTAGGAAGCTAAATGGAGAAGATATTTAATGCAGAGTTATCTGCTCCACAGGGTGGTAGTTAGAAAGGCTGCATGGGAAATTGGGCAAGGGAGGAGCACAAGAAGATCGAGATAAAGGTTCATGGGTCATGAAGGTCAGGGTGGAGGGAGAACCCTGGCGAATATAATGATGTATGAGATGTATGTGTGTATGTGTGTGTATTATATATATGTAAACAACAAAATGATTAATAAAAAAAGAAAAGAAAAAAAAAGCAAGGCTGCACAGATGCATGTGGGAGACTGGCAAGATGTGGGTGGGGCTATAATCAATACCCATTGGTAACAAGAACAGAGGAGAAAGGAGGCAGGTAGGAGAGAGCTAAAAGTATAAAAAAAAGTGAAATGCTGAGTAGCAGTCTCAGAGGGGAAGATGTCATCACTGGAGTGTATAATTGTCCCATGGACAGGCCCTTGAGGGACTTATTAAAAAGGAAACACAGTAACAACAAATTGGGTGCTACACATATAAGGATACATCCAAAAACAAGGCCTGCAGCCTAAGACCCAAATACCAGGCACTTTAGCCTTGCTAAAGGGATACCTCACTCTCCAAACCTTTATTGCAGGGGGTATTCTTTGTATTTGCTTGTTGTGATCAAAAAACAATGATGAAAACATCGTATGTTTTATTTACTTCCTATTCCATTTCCTCTGATTTCGTGTTTTTCTTCCCCCAACTATTATTCCTTTCAAAAAAGATCTGTAAAAAAGGAGGAGAAAAACTGAGAGGGTGGAAGGGAGGGGGGGGGAGGGAGGGAGGGAGGAAAGGGGGGGGAGGGAGGAAGGGAGGGCAGAGAATAAAATGTATCCAGAAAAGTTTCTTGTGCTCTAGAGGCTCCTGAGAAGTTCAAAATGCAGGATGATCTGCTCTTGAAGGGGCTTGACTAATCCTTTCTGCCAACACAAGGCCTTCTAAGGTTTATTATTTCCCTGGGTCAAAGCATCGTCCTTCCTCAAGGGTGAAAGCAACTTTAGCAATTGCTAGACCTCAGGGAAAGTTTTGAGGTGCTTATGAGATGTCTCACTGGAATAAAACTGCCTAGTAGGCAGATTTAATGTTAGGGAAAATAAACTGATTCAGCTTGTGCCCTCAAGATTGTTTTTTTTTCCCTCTCTCTTTGTTCACAAAACATTCTGGGTTTACAAGGCACCTGTCACTAGTGCTACAGCACCCCAGTGAAAACAGCCAGGGCATCCTCAACTTACCAATAACTTTCCAATTTCTACACCACAAAGTATAGAAACGGTACCTTCCCACATGCATGACATGATTTTAAATCTGCATACATTTAGAACCACATCAGACAGTGTTATAAGATTTGCTTCAATAGTCCAACATAATTTAGAAGACTGGAGAGTAGCCAGGCACATGGAAGGAGGCTGGGAGGGGTTGTGCTTAATTCCCCTGCCCATCCCCACTTCCTTCGCTTTGATCTCTTAAAATGATGCATGTTTGAAAAACATAATTTTTGTGTGTGAATGTCACTGGGGAAAACAAGTGATAAGGAAGCCTAACTAAAAAGAGGTATTCAGGGTTTTGTCAATGTGAGGAAATCAAGCTGGGTTCTGACTCTGCCAGTCCTCTACATACCTTACCTTATTCCCTCAGTACTTTGATCTTGATATACTGTGGGGGTGGGGGTGTACTTCGATGGGTCCTTCCAGCCTGAAGGGAAGGCAAGAGACAAAAAGCTTTATATTTCATAAAAGTACGGAAACCAGAAGTTTGAGGATGACAGAACCCTGAGTTCAGATGTTAGTGAGCAGCCTCAGACCCACTTTTTGAAGGGAATAACTGTAACTAGACTACAAGAACTTGATTCCTTCCTAAAAAGTATCTGGGAAGATGGGATCTGCTCCCCACCTCTTAGCACAGTTATAATGAAAATAAGTATCCCCATGTTTGCATCCGTTTCCCTTGACCCCCTCCCCCAAGCCATACTCTAATGGGGGAGATTCAAAACATCCCAGATAGACACTGTGCATGCAGTGGGATTACCCCACAGCAAAGGCACCCCACTCTAGGAAACCACCAATCTCATAACAGAACTGCTAGGAAATTTACCCAATCTTTGCTAGTGAAGATCTTATCTTTATCATTCTAGCCAAGAAACAAGCTGCCTTGTATCTCAGATGGAGACATTATCTCTACCTCCTAAGACGAATTGCTGCACACATAAACTTGAAAAGACCGTTTTGTACCACAGCTGTCACAAGACATGCAGAAACGCGAAAGCTCCATGAAAGCATTTTCCCCACTGTCTTGGACACACCCTCTCATGAAACCACACTTGCTTGCTTCCCAATACTCATTTCAGCTTAAATGTGAAACTCACCTATGTTAATTTGATGAATGTCTGCCTTAACAAAACCCTTCACTCACGAAAGTTGTGACACTTGCCATTTTTGTTCCACCAAGCCCAGCTCCAGTAAGTGGCACATCATGGAGACCCAATGATACAGTGAACAGTCCAGCAAGGGGCAGCTGATGACATGCAAAGCAGTCAGTGTGCTTCATGCTGGTGACATAAAGCTGGAGGGACTTAAAGTGCAGCTAGGAAATGTGCACCTTGTTAGTTGGCCTTGTCTGCACAGTCCTGCCTTTCTTCATTGCTTTGTGGTATTCTTTTCATTTATCAAAGCACAGGACTATCTTTTTTAAGGGTTACACAGGAGATGTATTCATATCTAATTTGAATAAGTCATCATGTAGGCAACTAAATATGCTAATATAGAGATCTTTTTTAAAAAAAAAGAATAATTACACAGGGACTTCAAGAGAATAATGACAAATGGGATATGTTGAAATGAGAAAATTCTTTTCTCTAATTACTTAAATTTCCTCCTAACAAGTTCTTAGGTCTATTTATAGTTAAGTATTACATGCGATAAAGACCTCTCCCAGTATTAGGAAAACACCATTATTTGCGAGGTTTTGTTCCCATTCCATTTAGGGGATGCAAAATCAGAGACTTCGAGAATTAAAACAAAGACCAAATTATTCCATGAGAACTGGTCTTGAATTTAGGGTCCCTGGGTATACTGGCTGGACCCTCCGACCATCTCTGTCAGTAACACGATGATATGCTCTTGTCCTGACATGTATATTTCTTTTCTTTTCCTTTTTTCTTTTTTTTTTTTTTTGAGACTAGATCTCGCTATTTTTGCCCATGGAATCGCAGGCTCATGTTACCCAGGGTACCACAGGCTCAAGTGATCCCCAGCCTCAGCTTCCCAGGTAGCTGGGATTACAGACATGTGCCACCACGCCTTTTGGGACTAGGTCTCACTGTGTTGACCCAAGCGATCCTAGCCCTGGCCACTTCATAGGCTGAAGCTTATAGGCACAAGCCACTGAGCCCGGCCTGACATGAATATTTCTTAAAAGTATGGCCTGGGGCTCCCAGGACCACCCTGATAACTCTAAACATAAAGAAAAATGCAAGTTATTTGTCTGAATCTCAGAATGCTGCTCAAGTTAAGATATCTCCAGTACTTTCCTGCCTGAAAGAGCTCCTTGCAACAATTCACTAAGGGTGACTAAAATTTGGTATTTCCAAATTTAAATTACCAGGTCACTAGAGTTTATAAAAATTACTAATTCAGCATTCTGAGACATCTCACTGCCATATAACATTTGGAGAAGTCACAAAGCTTCTACTGATAAACCAGTGAGAAGGCAGGTATCAGGCATCACCAATATTGTTGGAGCTGCTACGAGCTTGTAGTTAAGCAAAGGCTGTGGAGTCAGTGAGGCTAGATATGAAATCTGGTCTTTGTGTTACCTGCATGACCTGAGCAACTTAACTTCTGTGTCTCCATTTCCTGGTGGGGCAGCGTGGACTGTAACAGTACCCATCAAGTGGGCATATGGGTGAACTAAAGGAGAAAAGCCATGCAAACTGTTTGGCACAGTGACTGGTGATAATGCCCAATAAATGACCTAGAAGACAGATGGCATTTTCATGGCAACAATTCTCATGTCAGTCACTAATTTAATAATTTTGCTATTAGGTGTTATTTCTGTTTACACTTTTGTTATTGTCTAATTTCTGCATAGTTTCCATTTTGGGCTTTTTTTTTTAGCTTTAATGGTGACTTAAATATCATTGATTCATCATAAAATATTTTTATCTTTGTTTACATCAATAGCCCTAAAATATAATGCTTAACATTTTAATCCTAAACACAATATATCTCATCAAAACAACCACTTCACAGTAGATAATTATAAATGATAATTAGTCTCAAAAATGTTTAAACACTTTGAAATTTCCAACAAAAATCAACATAACTCCTAATTTTTATTGTATAATCCATTTGAGCTAACAACTCAAATGAGTTTAGGATTCCATACCAGCAAATGGAGAGCAGCCTAAGAATCACCTTCAGGGACCATTCCTATAACTTGTTAGCATTTGTTGCTCAGGGTTGCAGTTTGCTGTTACCTCTTGGTCTTATTTGTTCTACAGAGGTCTCTTTATCATGGGAAAAGGAACCAAGTGGAATAGACTCAAGGTCACTGCTCTCAGGGTGTCATCCCTCCCCCACCTGCCCCACAGTGGCAAGCAGCACCAAGTTCCCTGTGGTGTTCAGGTGTGCACCCCAGAGGTGAGCCCAAAAGGGAAACAGACTGAACAATGAGATGGGTCAGCAGCATATGCACACACAGCACACCAACACATGTTCTCTCCCTAGGACATGGGATACCAGATTGATGTCAGCACTAAGGAAGCCAGTGAAGGTCCTGGTAAAGGCTGCAGGGATTTCTGGCTTCACCATGATTCTGAGAAATCATTTCTTTCTACTTTTGTTTTTGTTTTTGTTTTTTTATTTATTTAAAAAATTCATTTTATTGATTTGTCACATTTGTGCATTAATTGAGCCCTCCTCCTTTGTACTTTTGTTTAGGAAGACTACCTGACTCAGCTTATCTTAAATTCGATCGCCATTCAACTACCAGTAAAAACTTAGATATAGAAAGAAAAAGTCCTTCCTTGGGTTTCTTTCCTTTGTTGCTCCCTGCAAGTTCCTCATCTCAGGTGAGTACTAGTGAAGTCCAGATGATGAGTTGCTGGCATCTTGGATTTTAGGGTGGGAAAACCAGCTTTTATATTACTTACACTACTCTTAAGTTTGGTGCCTTAAGGCAAATAACTATCTTTCCAAGCCTCCATTTCCTCATCTGCAAGATAGGATGATAATGACCAACTCAGAACTGTCATGAAGATTCAAAAGAATGATGCATGTGAAGGCACCTAGCCAGCACTTTGCTGACATACCACTAATGTGATTTCTAAGAAGCACACACATGCACACTACTTCTATAAGTCCCTTCATTTTCATTTGTTCATGTGGTTCAAACTGACTCATTCAGAAATAATCATGCCTAATCCAAAGCAGTGTCCTAGATCCCCAACATGCAAGAAGACAGCAGGTTAACCAGCTTGTGAGATTCTGCCTCAAACAGCCACAACAGACTGATGAAACCCTATGCTCATTTGGTGATTAGAAGCCCTTCCCAAGGGTCTCTGGAGGGGGGAGGAGGCTGCACTCCTGCTGTTCTTTGCTGAGGTGGCTTCCCAGCAAAGAGCATGTTCTTTGAACACTTTCAGCACTGGAACACCTTTATCCTTTGGGGGTGTGTAAAATTCTTTTAACTTCATAAGATAGTTGTAGAGTCACATACACTCATTAAAAAAAAATGCAGAGAGATCCTGTTAACATGTTTCCCTCAATGGTAACAGCCTACAAATCATAATACAGTATTACAAACAAGGGTTTTTCATTTGCAACTGTCAAGACACAGAACATTTCCACCACCATAAGGTTATCCATTGTGGCCTTTTCTCACTCACCATATCCCTTCCACCACACCCCTGGCCCTGGCAAGCACTGATGTATCAATGAATTATATAATTTGTTATCTCAAGAATATATGGGAGTGACTTTTGTCATTCAACAGATTTCCTGAAAAATTAATCAAATGGACGCATCTATCAATAGCACACTATTTTTATTGCTGAGTAATATTCCATTGTAAGGGTATCAGTTTCTTTAACCTTTCACCCACTGAAACATCTGGACTATTTCTAGTTATGACTTATTACAAATAAAGTTACCGTGAACATTCATGTGTAAATTTTGCTTGAACATAGATTATAATTTCCACATTAAATGCATAGAGTACAAGTGGTTAGCCTATAGGAGCATTGTATATTTAGTTGCACTCATACTGCCAGTTTTAGAGAAGGGTGCAACCATTTTACATTCCCACAAGCAATGTATTAGTGATGCAGTTATTCTGCAGTCTGATCAGTCTCTACTTCTTATTTTGGTGATTATAAGTGTGCAGTGATATCTCACTGTGGTTTATTATTTGCATCTCTCTAGTGGCTAATTGCCATCTGCATAGCTTCTTGTCTGAAGTAGTGAAATATCTGTTCTTATCTTTTAGAATGAATTGTTTGGGTATTTTACTGGATATAATTTTATTAAGTAATCTGAGCTAAGTATTATGAACACCTTTAGTGGTTTCTCCAGGTAGTATCATGTATTCCATCAAACACACCAATATACATACACATACAAAAAAGCACATGCACAATAAAAATATGCTCATAAATCAATGAGTCTCCTTTTCTTGTAAGGATCTTAAGGGGGCTCAAAGAAGCTGCCAAAATACATACTTGCCAAGATTCTTAAATCATTCTAATGATGAATCTCTCTGTGACTCTGATGAATATAAAAGACCATCTCTCCACAGAACACACATATACACAGAGTTTTACCTCTAATTTTACAGGATTCCTGGGGCCATTGGAGCTAGCAATGAACTCCAGGTTAGAGAAACCTAATTGAGCAGAATGCTTGAATGGTTGACTGGAAACAGCTTTGAAGAACTCTACACGCATTTGGAAATTATAGTTTCAGTATAGGTTTCAAACTTCCAGCAGTGGACATCAATCTGCAGTGAGGCTAAATTATCCTGGCGCTCATTATCCAGAGGCATGGGTCCACCTCCACATCTGACCTGTCAGTCTGACATGAAGCCCAGAGTTTGTATGTCACACAACTCAAAGGCTCAGACAGAAGAACCCAGGCTGGATTCAACAACCCTTAGTTTCCACCCTCATTCCCTAATAGGCATTTTCCTTTTATTTAAAGGACTCAGGGAAGAGATTATACAATCTCCAGGGTATAATTCTCTTTTCAATAAAAAAAGGAATTTTCCCTTTAGACTCTGACCTAAATACGTTCAAGATGTTCCTCATCTCCTATTTAGGGACAAATGTGTCTTCAAAATGCCACCAAGGAAACTTTCAAATCCTTAAGGCTGTTAGGGAGACAGTTCTCTGGGTCTCTCTACTCTGAACCAAATCCCTGCAGGGAGCTTTCAATTGTCTTCATAATGTTCACTTTTGCAGAGTGAGCATTTTCAGTTCCTCTGGTATATCCTTGCCTGCGAAATCCCACCCACTAGTTAGAACATACCTGACAACTCGAGTAGCCTGCAGAGCACAATGGAGTGTGCTGTCTACAAGCACAGAGTATTGGGGTGTGTTGGATTAGCACCCACAATCATTAGTGGGCTCTAAAGGCCAAATTCTGCTGGTCTCAACTCCCAACTCTGCCCCTAACTAGCTGAGGATACTTTGGGTATGTTTCTTAACTTCTCTGAGCTCAGATTTCCTTAGATGCGAAACAAGAACAAAACATCACCATCCTAATACAGAAGCTGAGTTGATTGAACAAGACAATACCTTCATGATTCCTGACATAGAAAGGACATTTGCTAGTTTCCTTTCTTTTCTGTGGATATTGACTTAATGGCAACTTTCCACCTAGAGCAAGGTTACCCGTATTCTGCATGGGGTAATCTACACTTGTGCTTTGCTCCCCACACAGAGACCCTTTGCTTCACGCATTCCTTTTTGCTTCCTTGGTAAGCCAGACTTAGTGCAGACAGCACTGGAGCATCCTCTTCCATGGCCCTGAACTCTGTACCACCCACGGCATGACTCTTGGCAGTTCTGCCACTCAGTCTTCTGTCAATGAATTCTCCAGCTGAGGCTGCAGACTCAGAGTCCAGGGGCAAGGTGGTGTATTGACGGCTTAGTCTTACTTCCCCCCCAGATGGGCAACATCTGCTGTGCCTTTGGCCAAAAAGGAGTTATTTCCTCTGACAGGGATCAAAGTGGAATTTTGAAAAGAAGAAACCAGACTGTTCCAGAAAGCAGAACGCATTGAAATATGTGAACCAGATCCCCCAGGGACCACAGAAAGTGCCAGTCACAGGACCCGTTCATGTCCCAAAGATTACTCCAGCACTATTAAACTCCTTGACCTAAATGCAGAATAAATGGTTCATCTACTCTGCCCATGTGCATCTCTCCTGTGATGGGTACAAGGATGTCTTTACATTCACCACCATCCACAACATCTGCCCAATGGCAGGCGCCTGAAGGTTAAAGGCTTGATGAACTCTAGTGTCAAGCTGCCTGTGTCAAAACCTAGCCCTGCCTCTCTCCATGGAGGATTTCGGACAAGTCACTTAACCTCCCTGTAAAGTGGATGAGATGACAATACAGACCTTGTAGGGTGTCAGGACTAAGAGGTTAATATGGTGACACACTTAGAACAGGACCTGGCATCTAACAAGATAACAGATCCTTGCAACTTTATTTCTATCACAGTATTTATTACCAGGAACTTGACATCCATAGGGCCAGGATGACAAGAACATTAACTGGACCTGGTCCTCCACAGGGAAGCCCCCTGCCCTGCATCCACCTCCCCCCCAACACACACACACAAACACACACCACCGCTGCTGCCCGTTCACATTTATCTTACTCCACACTAGTCATGCTGAAGACTGTGGAAAAATTATCTCCTCTCTCCACCCACCTAATCCAAGGAATCTATCTTCAGTAAGCACAGAGCTTAGGGGTGGAATCATTTCTGCAGACCCAGCTAACTCTTATCTACATCTTGCTTTTGAGTGAGTCAAACACCCAAAGGCAGTCACAGTTCTCTTTAGTTCCACTGAACTTTTGAAGTCCGGCTTTAGCATTTTCTAGGGGACTTAGTACATGCTTATTCTGACCATTAACAATTGTCCACTCCCGGCACTTATCTGTTTGCTGCCTGCCCCACATAGGCATGAAGAGAACTAACTCTGAAGTGAGATGGCTGAGGTTCAAAAGCTGACTGTACTGTTTGTTGGTGCCTCAGTCCCCTCCTTCATCAAATGCATGTAAACAGCCAAGCACAGTGGCTTGTGCCTGTAAGTTTCAGCCTATGAAGCGGCCGGGGCTAGGGATCGTGGTTCGGGTTCCACCTGGGGCCCATAGCAAGACCTAGTTCCAAAAAATAGCTGGGCATGGTGGCACACCTGTAATCCCAGCTACCTGGGAAGCTGAGGCTGGGGATTGCTTGAGTCTGGTACCCCGGGCAACATGAGCCTGCGGTTCCATGGGCAAAAAATAGCAAGACCCAGTCTCAAAAAAAAAAAAAAAAGTATGTAAACAGCAGTGCCTACACCACAGGAGCATTAGGAAAACCAGTGAAACACTACACTGCAGGCAAAGCACAGTGCCTGACACAGATGTTGACTCTTTTCCCCCATCTTTTCTCAGTACTTTCTATACTGCTGTAACATGGAGGCTCCTTGATTTGTAGGCAGAATCATCACTCCATCTTGACTTTCCCAGCTCACACACACACACACACACACACACACACTCACACACACACACACACACAGACATGCACACACCAAGATAGCCTTTAGACACTGGGTGACGCCACAGAGAGATAATGCTGAGGGGGCTGCTGAGGAAACCCAGGCCTCCCCTTCTTCCACGCATGAGTGTTTGGAGTTGTGTTTCTGGGCAGCAGAGCAGGAGAAGGTCCCTTGCTGAATGGGCTCTCCTGATAGAGTCTGTATCTCACATCCCCTCACAGGAGTCCATGGTGCACTGTGACTTCGATCAGCTGTTGTTTTCCAGTTTCTTCAGTGCCCACCTGCTGTCTAAGCTAATTTAATAGCTTCTGTAGCACTGGGGAGCCGGATGTTCGGATGTTCACAGAAGTGGGGAGGAGCCTCGGTGACAGCCCAAGTGAGGAAAGTTAGCGCTGATACAGCCATATATCCAGGCGTTAAATAAAATAAGCACATAGATTACAAACCCTGGAGATTCTTTTACTAACATCCAATTAGCAAACAAGCTCCTGTAGGAAAAGTCTGCCTTTCTATGCTTTCCTATAAAGTGACCCATAGCTTTAATGAGAGTATTCAAGAAGTTGTTCTCTGTGCACTAGCGGCCAGAGCTGTGTTCTTGACTGGGAACTGGATGGTGTGTGTGTAAGATATCCGTGTGATGTATTGTATATGTATACACTCCTGTTAGAGAGAGGATTAGTGATAAGAAAAGGGAATAAAAATGCATTTAAAATAGTGATTATTATTTTTTCCTCAGTCATCCAGCAATTTCCAGCACAAGTATCCTTTTCTACCACCATCTCAGAGAGATATTATAACATGAATAGCGTGGGGGGGATATAGGACAGATGACTTGAAGGAAATTTAGAATGGCTTGTCTGCCCATAAAAAAAAAAATCTGTCTTCCAATTGACAAGGGATCATGTTCAGTCCAGTTACTTCACTGGGACAAGTGTGTATCAGTTTTAAACTCAGTTTCATTTTTCCCTGTGACCCTTCTAGCGACTTTAGACATATGAATATTAAGTTTGATTTTCTTATTATGGTGTAGTGTATCCTAGTGCGTACCCTCTTCTTCATTACAAGTAAAGAAACTTTAATCCTCATTCTGTGCTCAGTTTTCCCCTCCTCTATGGATCCCAGGGCTGTCTCTCTCCCACTTTGGGCCACTTGCTTGTCTTGCTTATTTGACTCTTCCTTCTGGGCGTGCCTCATCTCAGCATCAGATTGTGAGTCCACAGGAGGCAAAAATCATGTCCTGGATCATTCTTGCTTCCCCTTGGTCCAGCATCAGCACAGCCCAGAAGACTGAGCAGAAACTCGGTGAATCTAGTGCAATGAGCAGTTTCTCTTTATTTTTGTCCTGACACTTGTAACTCCAGATATGTCACTAACAATTTTTCTATTAATGACTTTAAAATGTAACTTTTTAAACCTGACAACCTACGTTATGCTGTGATGACAAACAAACATGAAATGTTTAACTGGAATTATTAATTTTTCATTTATGCCTCATGTCCATCATGGATCAGCATAGTGGTGATATATATTTCATATGTCATTTCTAACTATATAGCCCATGAAGCAGAACCAGCTACAGATTCCCAACTAAATGCAAGGACCTGGGGGACCACCCTTTGCTCAAAATGTCAATCAAATTTCTCTCTACCCAAAACTTCCTCTACCCACAACTCCCCACCCCATCAGTCTACCAGTAGTGCCTACCTACTCTCTCTCTCTCATTCCTAGAAAATATGGTAGTCCTCCCCAACCCCAAAGACATTGCTTATTTCAAGTCCTCATCATTATTGCCTTCAGCATTGATCCCAACCCTAAGGCCCTCCCTCAGTGGCAGACACAATAATCACTTCAAATACAAATTTAGTGATGCTAGCCACCACTTACAAGATTTTTTATGAGTTCTTTACTGCAGGACACCTCTCTTAGCAGGACCCATATGGCCTTCTGTCTCATAGCCACCCTACCTACCTATCCAGATTTGTTTCTTCACACTGCACAAGGGGACTAGAGCAAGGATGAAGAGAAGGCTCAAGTCCAGTCTATTCCACTTGCCAAGGCATGATCTCTGGTGACAGGCTATACCTTCTTGGGGGAAGGGTAGTCATTTCTTCCTGTGCATCTAATTTGACAACTAAAGACAAAAAGATGACTCTGAGTCATCTTCCCTTTTTTATCAGAAATGACTTGGGTTCACAATAGAGTAACTTTGTCTGCTAACCACTTGCTTATAGAAATTCAAAGGCCCACAAGCCTCTTTTCATTTTGAATTATCTATGCTCCTTTCAGTTCAAGTTAGTACAATTCCTTTACAAGGTTATATGTTTCTATTGTACCAAATTAGATTCCATTCTGATGGGCAAATGCCATATGCAGATTTTTTTTTCTGAGATAAGACTTTTTGTACATTGTGCCTGGCTGCAGTGGAACAAAGTCTTATGAGTCTGACAAGTTCATCTGTCAAGACAAGAACTTCTAAGAGACACATATCTTACAAGTCTTATTGTCTCCATGACATCTATAAGACATACCCTTAGTTACATCTGAATTCTTACCATCAGGTTTTAGAACCATTGCTGTTGAAATAAACTTCTAAGACCAAGATGGAACAGCTCTTGCCCAGGGTGCTAAGTCAGCAAACAAAAAACTTAACTAACTTAACTAACGTTCATGGCTCCATAAATTAACTGGGAATGCAATATATACAGTCAGCTAGCCCAAAACATATCAGCACTGTCAAACTTAACACCACACAGCTGTTTGCCTTTTCGCTCTCCTCCAATATCAACTTCCTGAATGTCCTTCAAACCTTCATTATGGTCTCCCTGACACATTTCAAGCCTCTACCAATCCTCAAACCAAAGCCATGTAAGTGATATGGAATAAGGAATTAATTATATAGATTAGATCTTTCCCAACTATGGGAGAAACTAGTGAAGGGCAGTTCACATGGGAATAGCTGGAGTATCTGAGAAAAGTTATTAACCAGGACTTCAAAAAACAGCTGGCTGAGAATGTCATGGAAAAATGTTGATTCTCTATTTGGGAATAGATACAGAGTTTCTATAGGTCAGGAGGATCAGAGCCAGAAAAGCTGGGCATAAAATGGGGAGCAGGAAAATTGGAACTCTAAACACACAAGATAAAATTGAACTCACATGTATCATTCCTCACCTCCACCTCAGATATGGTTCCTTCACCACAAAGATGCATAAATATCTGGTACAGGGGCTGAAGAATGAGATGTGATGAGGGAGTTGGAAGATGTGCAGGCAAGGCTGCCACCCTACGCCAGCCAAGTAAGCAGCTGATCAGGAGTGCTGTGCAGGAACTATAGAGGCACCTGGTACCCTGTCCTGCCTTCCAGACCAAACTGCTTCAATTCTACCTTCCACATCTCAGGCAAATTCCTCTTTTAGGCACTCTAATCCAGAGTTTCAGGAAAAAAATATGGGAAGCATACATTCAGGTTAGCTGAGCCAAAAAAAATAAAACTTAGCTTATCTCAGAGAAAGTGCTTAATGAATGTTAAATGCCTATTTGTGTTCTTCCTAGCCCAAAGCTGAACTCATAGCAGGTGCTCCGACAATGAACCTTGGTTTATATAGTAGAATGAGAAGTATGTCTTGTTCTCTAAAACATTTCCCCTGACACAAATTATGTCTTTCTTCTTACAAAGAAAGGCGAATCTTCCGTGCAAACCTAATATTTAATTAATTTCCCTCTCTGTGGGACAGTTTATTAGTAGAACTAAAGCTATCTATATACTACTTACCCCAGAAAATAGCGGCATTAAAATTCATTCAAATTTAGCAGTAAGAAGAAAGATGATCTCATGGTGCTACCATTTTAGATGGAGGCTAAGTGAGAGAACAGGCTCCAAGCTTAAAGGTTTCTCCTCATTAGCACTTCAGTTCCCACACTCAGCTCCCAGCCCCACCTCCATGACCCTACACAGGTAAGGGGGACTAAGTGATGAAGTGATAATGAGGAGAAATGTCCTGCCCTGTTCCATCCTGGCTGGTACAAAGCAGGACCACAGGGAGGACACTGCACCTGTGTGTCTTAAGATCTTTCCTCATTTAAGAAGCAGCATGATAAAAATTCATTATCATAAGGAAGAAGAGGAGGAGGTTGCAGCAATGGACAAGTAAGGAAGTAGGTAAAAATATATAAGCCCAAGCTCATAGGATAAACTCAAATTCCTAGGTCCTTTTAAAAAATCTTAGCATTGTTCTTTGTTTCCTAACAAAACAGACTATAGGACAGAAGGAGAGGGAGAAGGTGGGGAGGGGAGG
>PVHY01005622.1:0-81359 GCA_004024945.1 Uropsilus gracilis | reverse complement strand
GATTTGAACTCCGTGTTGGAGTTTGTTTTGCTGAGTTTAACTTGTGTCTGGAAGAGGCTGTGCGAAAGTCAGACCTGAAAAGAAAGTGAACTTTGCTGGGTCCGGTACCATGAAGTTTCTACCTGGACGACAAGAAGAGGACAGCGTGGAGGAGCTGAAGCACGCCAAAGGAACGCCCCTAAACAAAGTTGTCTTCAAACATGCGGATTGAACTCTGGCTGATTTTGGTAAGATGAGACTTAGAGACTGAGGACTGAGAGACTGAGGATTTCTGGGCAATCTGGGAAAGGACTTTGGACAATGCTGAGAAAGGTTTTGGAAAATGTTAGAGTAATCGGAGTTTTACTTATATGTTTCTTCTGCAGTAATTAGAAAATCACGTTGTTAGAAATAAATTAGTCTACACTGATAGTCTTACATTGGTTTGAAATTTTGGTTGAGAAGGCTGGGGATGGTGAAAAGAACCCATGAGTGTAGAATTTAAGCTATTTATAAGTTTTTTTTTCCTGCAGTTTTTGGAGCTGAAAGCAGAGAGCAGCTGGCTGGCTTTTGTATATCAATGGTAAAGGTGAACAGTGAAATTGCTACTGAACTGTTTGAAGCCTGCTTCGGAGAGAGAGAAGCAGGTCTGAATGTGTTTAAGTCAAAGTTAAAAAGTCTTCTTCGTGGTAGCCCTGTTTCAGTTGGAGTAACTACCTGTTTTCCTATGCTGTTCTCTGGGTCCCTGCCAGCCTCTAATGCAGGGGTGGTCAATCTGCTCTTGTCTCCAATGAGAATTTACTCACTTTCCAGTTTGCAGCTAAAGAAACATTTGTTGTATCCAGTGATGGCTCCAACAGTTCCCCATTATCTGCAGTGCTGGTGGCATCTTGATGCCAGCTTTATCAGTTGGTCCATTTTCCTGTCACCTCTTGAGACTTTCTTCTCTAGCCTCTTGGCTCTAGGGATTCTATAGAGGCGTTAGCATGGGCACCCTCATTCCCTGATCTACCCCAGAAAGATACCAAGGTACTTACCCAGATTTGACCAAATAGGATGTTTAATGCTCTTGAAAATTTGTACATGGTGGTTCCTTCAGACTAAAATGCTCCTCCGGTTTCTTCACCTCCCAAGCTTCTACTTATTCTTAAAGGGTTAACTCAAGATTCACTCTTCCTCTATGCTCCCATTGTGCTGGATTTCCCTAAAGAATTTTTTATATGTATGCTTTTATGATTTTATATACCTGTCTCTCCTCCTAGACAATAAGCTCTTTAAGTGCAAGAACTGAGTCTCATTCATGTTTACTCTGCCCCAGACACTATGCCTTAGGCACCTACTAAGCACACAACAGACATTTTATGAATGAGTAAATATAGTCCTTGAATAATAATTAAGACTTTGATGTAAAAGGACCAAAAATACTCACCTAATTCATGGTGGGAAGGGACTTAGAAGAAGGCTGCAACTTCTTTTCTTTTCTTTTTTTTTTTTTTTTTTTTTGAGACTAGGTCTTGCTACTTTTGCCCGTGGAACTGCAGGCTCTCATTGCCCAGAGTACCACAGTCTCAAGCAACCCCCAGCCTCAGCTTCCCAGGTAGCTGGGATTACAGGCACGCGCCACCACGCCGAGCTATTTTTTTGGAACTAAGTCTCGCTACAGCCCCAGGTGGGACTCGAACCGTGATCCCTAGCCCCAGCCGCTTCATAGGCTGAAGCTTACAGGCATGAGCCACCGTGCCTGGCCTGGAACTTCTTTTCTAAAGGAGAGAAAAGTTAAAGAACATTGATTTGCTTTGGGAAGGTACTTAGACAACAGAGACCACTCACTTGGGTAACATGGAATGTCATCCATACCATTTTGTGTGTAGATATTTTGGAATGAACAAGATAAAGAGTATCCAAAAAGATATTAGAAAGTCAGACTATCCAAAAGAAGTTCAAGTTCTCTGACAGTGAATATATAGGTAGTGACATTAGATTTGGACACTGTTTCACTTACTCCATGAGCTGGGCAGGTCATATATCTTTTCTGGGGTCATAGTTTCATCATTTATTAAAGGGAGGCAGTGATGGAGAATAGTATCTTATAGGATGAGTGGGAATAAGAAATGTTTAACAAATGTACTTTGTATTATATAGTGTGAGTCAGAGACTGGCCAGGAAGATTGCAACAAGTTTAAGTATTTAAGACATAGTTAAATGGGGGGATAGAAGAACTGGAAGCCAAAGAGGGAAGGTGAGGAAATCCAGAGATCAGTCTCAATAAGAAGCTGTTACCATCCCTGCATTGTAGAGATAAAGGAAGAGGATAGTGTTGCCAAAGACCAAGCACTTCTGTTTGGTGACAACAGAAGATGAAGCCATGTCTTGGGAGAACTGGAAGCAAGGATGGGCACAGTTGTTGCCGGAGAAGAGGCAGAGCAGCAGAGGAGAAATATCCTGATTCCTTTGTCCCCTGCATCCCTACCTCCCACCAGCACTCCACATTGTTCAAGGCAGGACTCAACCCTTCACAGTAAAAAATAAAGTAGGAAGAAGAGAGAAATAGATCTGAAAGTAAATTCACATGACTAGTATAATCAAGGATTTGTTCTGAATAGAAAGGACAGTAAAATCAAAATATCAGTGTTTTAAATAAGATGGATGCTCCTGACTCTCATGTCAAAAAGCCCAGGTCAGTAACTTAGAGTTAATATGACATGTTATAACTAGCCCTTATTATGCCTTTCTATGTAAGCTTGATTTCCTCTTCCAAAGTGGAGGTATCTTTTTGTTTCAGGTATCAGCATGGTAAAATGAAACAAAGGAGAGATACATATACACATTGTCTTATAGAGTGATGTTTTTGAACTGTAGGCCATGGCTCATTAGTGGATCATTAATCAACATAATAGATAATTTTAAAACATGCAATGGAATTGAAGTTATTCAGTGTTTACTACAGAGTAAAGGCAAGCATTTCTACATGAAACTATAGTTTCAGGAATTAAATATAGATATATACATACACACATATATGAGTTATATAATTAAATCTATTAAATATGTTATATTGCATATAACATGAATATATCATAAAATGTATTTCTTATGTAGGATAGTGTCCAAAAAGTTTAAAGCATTGTTATTCCTGGAAACCACTTCTGTTTCATCTCATTGACCAGAAATTAATCACTTGGCTATAGAGAATTGCAAGGTCTGGGAAATGGATTTTTTTTTTTTAGACCAGGTCTCGCTATTTTTTTTTTTTTTGCCCATGGAACTACAGGCTCCCATTGCCCATGGTACCACAGACTCAAGCAATCCCCAGCCTCAGCTTCCCAGGTAGCTGGGATTACAAGGTCTGCACCACCATGCCCAGCTATTTCTTGGGACTAGGTCTCACTGTGTTGCCCCGAGCAGGAATCGAACCGCTATCCCTGGCCCCAGCCACTTCATAGGCTGAAGCTTACAGGCACAAGTCACCATGCCCGGCTGGAAATGGATTTTTTTTAAATAGGCAGCCACACACCTGCCTAAAATTAAGGGTTTATTATAAAAATTATCTTATTGGAGTTCTCTGAACGATTTTAAGTTTGATGCCTGAACATACATTGTCTGCATGTATGTTTGTCATTTAATTTTCTCATCTATAAAATGAAGATAAGAACAGCATGCTCATTAAGTTTTGCAAAAGACCAATCAGAATAAGAGTCAATTGTGATATGTGGCACCTACAAAAAGCTCAGGGATGCTGGGTTAGATATCAGCACTGGAGCAGAGCCTGGAGGGTGGGGAACACTAGTGTGGCAATACACTATTTGCTGCCAACATCCACCTTAATATTGAAGCAGTTACTAAATTCATGTCAGTGGCCTCTGATCCATAGCAGCTGACCAGCCTTAGACTAGGAATGGGACAAGAGCCAGCAATGGAGATCAGTAGAGAACAGAACTCTCTGGAATGGTGTGAAACTTGGTGTCAGTTCTTTACTCACCAGCAGCAGCATGTAACCTACAAAAAGGAGCAGCAGGTTTTGGTACTTGGAATTCTCCAGAAAAGGCTTTGGACCTGGTTAAGGAAGATCTTCATCCAGATTGTGTGTTGTTGCAGCTGGTGCCTATAAGAAGCTTGTCTTCCATACCCAGATCCACCTCTGGCAGACAGCTCTCACTCAGTAATCTTGAACTAAAAGCAACTCCCAAGACTCAAGTAGAACTTCAGTAATTATCACAGTGCCTAGTACATAGTGGGCATAGTTATCTCTTGAATAGATGAACAGTGAGTGATCAAAATAGAGAAGATGTGAACTAAATTTTTTTTGACCTACATAAACTTTTTTTTCTCCTATTGCTAATATGGCATGACAAAACAAAGGGTATATAAATAGGAATCACATTTAGGTTGAATGCATTTTCAAAAAGAAAATAATTGTCACACTCTTTCATTAAAAATACATAACTTTTTCTTTCACCTTCTACATATTATGATTACTCTTTTAACACTAATTAAACACCCACCATGTGCTAAGTGGTAAACAGAACATGTGAATGATAATGTTTCTGCTCTCATGGTGATGGCAGAGAAACTTGGAAGATAATGCAATAGGAATGATAAAGGTGAATTTGGCGTTTTAATATTAATATTATTGGGGTAGTACTTTCAGGGAAAGTTGTGAACTCTCTGTACTTGTAAAAGGGGGGGGTAAGATGGGGGCAGAGATAAACCTTCATCTATTCCTAGGAGACAATAGAGAACTTGCCCAGTTCCTTCCTCATCTCCAAGAACATTATGTGCCTAAACCAGAGGTTACCTTAAACAGGACACATATCTCACATGGCCAGTGAATCCACTGGCATTACCTTCTGGTCCTTGTAAGCACTCATATGTGATATTTATACAAACATGTTAATAGTTTCCAAATCAGTGAGAGCCTACTAGGAACCAGTGCCTCATGTGCTCATTACTCAAAAAAAGTCTATTATTTCCCCTGAATGTATCATTTGCTATAGATAAGATATTAAAAGGCTAAAAACAAGCTGTTTTTCCACTAAGAGAAGTGACTACCCTCTGAAAAAGACAGTCAAGCACTAACAATTGCAATGCAGAGTGATGAAGATGATGACTGGAGCCAGCTGAGGGAGCATGAAGAAGAGGCACCCACCTCTATATGAGGTAGAAGGTAACACGATCAAGAAAGTTTTCCTGAAAGGTTTCCTGGGGGAGGGAATTCCTCCTGAATCTCCAAACACAAGAAATACTTAGCCAGGTAGAAAGGTGAGGGAAGACATCTCAAGTAGATGAAAGTCAAAAAGCAAAGGCAGAGGAGTGCCAGTTTCAGGTAGTTTGTTTGGTTGGTGATGCAGGTGTGTGCCATGAGGAAGGTAGTGGAGGGAGGACACAGAGGTCTGGGTCCAGGTCCAGATCATGCAAGTTTCATGTACTAAGGATTTCTATTTCATCCTAAGGTTTTTGTGTGCTCAGTGATAAATAACTGTTGGAGAAATGAAGAGTTCAAAAAAAGAGAATTCAAGAATGGCTCATTTCAACCTTAATGCTCTCAGGTTTCAATTGTGTGTGTGGTTGCAGTTGTGACACACTCCCATGCAAGGAATCAGGTAGAAAGCAGGGATGTCCAGAACATACTGTGAATTAAGGGGGTGGACACTCGATATTAAGATAAATAGTGCCCTGGAGCCATACAGTGTATGGGGATAAAGGAACCCTTGTAACTGTTGGTGAGAATGTATACTGGTTCAGCCTCTATGGAAAGCAGTATGGAGATCGCTCAAAACATTAAAAATAGATCTATCACATGGTCCAGCAATTCCATTCCTAGACAGCTACCTGAAAAATGCAAAGACAGTAATTTGTAAGAATACATCGACTCCTATATTTATTGCCAGCACTATTTTCAGTAGCCAAGTTGTAGAAACAATCTAAGGCCCAGTGACAGAGGAGGGGGTTAAGAAGATGTGGTATCTACACACAGTAAAGTACTACTCAGCTATTAAAAAAAAAAAGATGAAATCTTGCTATTCACAACAATGTGGGTAGAAAAGAATAGAGTTATGCTAAGTGAAATATGCCAGAAGGAGAAAGACAGTTGCATGATTTTACTCATATGTGGAGAAAAGAAAACCAAAGCAAAGGAACAGGCAGAATTAATCAAAACCAACCCTAGAAATCTGTACAGTTGAGGCTATCTGGGGTGGGTGGGGAAGGGTGCATGTTGATGGAGGTGTTTACAAAAAGTGAAGGGAACCCATTTGTCTATGGTAGTAGATTATGGGTGTTGGGTGCTGTGTGATAACATATGTCTGAGCAGGTATGAACCTATTCCCCAAAATCATACACTATATTAAAAGTTTCATACTTAGGCCAGGCACAGTGGCGCATGCCTTTAATCGCAAGGCCGAGGCTAGGAATCGCCTTGAGTCTGCAGGTGTGAGACCCATCCCAGGGTTCAAAACCCGCTTGGGGCAACGTAGCAAGACCTAGTCTCAAAAAAATAGCTGGGCATGGTGGCACATGCCTGTAAGTCTAGCCACCTGAGAGACTGAGGCTGGAGATTGCTTGAGTCTGTGGTACTCTAGGCAACATGAGCCTGAGGTTCCTCAGTCAACAAAGTGAGACCTACTCTCAAAAAAAAATAAAGTTACTCTACCAACTGAGCTAGGTAGGCTCATACACTATACTATAAACCAACGTAACCTCAATAAAATACAACTTGATGTCTTAAAGTTTTAAAACTTGTAATATTTGTCATATTGATATCTTATTGTATCCTAATTTTCTTTTATACATGTTTTAAGCCTGAAATAGACTGTATAGTTTAAAATAAAAAAATTACAACTTGAAAAGAACATTATCAGATGCCAGTGAGTGGTTAATTCACCATGCCTGAGGTAACTGACTAAAGTCATGTGTCCCTGGCTCATCAAACCCAGAGACGCTAAAAGCGAGACTTTGAGGATGGACTTAGATGGACCAAGGAAAACTAGAATGATAAACAGCAGGAAAATGGAGTCTTCCTTGGCAAGCTTTATACAAAGTTACAGCAGATTTGCTTGGGGACTTGAAAGTGGGAGCTTGTGGGCTGGGGTCGGGTGGGAGGGCATGGACTAACAGACAGGTATTTGCCTTTCTTTTCCCTCACCTGATTCTAGGGCTGTAGGGTCAAGTCATAGTCCCTAGTACATACACCTGTTCTGGCAGGAGTTCTAGGATTCTTAAGCATTATGGAACCATCAGTACAAAAGAAGTACTGATCTGAAAGTGTTTGTCTTTTGTAAAATTCCTCTTGCAGTTACTTGTTCTTTCACTTACCAGTTCAGTATCCATCTTTGCCAACAAGCTGTAGCTCCTCAGGGCATGGAGCCTGTCACATCCCTGCTCTCTGGCATATATCAAGATCCCTTGTGTGAAGTAATGGTAATGATTCATAAATCTCAATCTGGTTTTCCTGATTAACCACCAAGTTGTTCACATTCAAGTCAGCTGAATGACACTGATATAATATACTATAAAATCTATACCAGGAATATCTCTTATCCTTCCAGATTTTCTGTGGTTAAGTCCCTGTGTTTTGGCTTTCATATAGATATGTGTTCACAGTTCCATTTTTCTGAGCATTAGTTCCTCCAGTACAAAATGGATTTAATGATAATACCTACTTGCTATTTTGAAGCAAGAGAGCACTGTAATTAAGAGTGATGGACTGGATTTAAATAATGACACCATTGCATATTTCTTGTGAAACCTTGGCCAAAGAACTCAATCTCACTAAACCTCAGTTTCTTAATCTTTAATATGGGGGTGACCAAACTTACTAAATAGGGTTTTTGCAAGGATAAAAGAAAATAATCCATTTAAAACACTTAGCATAGTGCCTGGAACCCAGTGAGAGAGTCATAAATGTTAGCTGTTATTATTATGACTCATGGAGGTTTAGGGATTAAATGAGATAATTCCATTTAAAACACATAGCATCATCCCTAGAATCTAGTAAACACTCAGAAAGAGTTAGCTATTAATACTATTTCCATATATAGTCATCATTTCACTATCCAACTTAGTGTTTGTGCAATTTATGTTCCTTATTCTGCTCTTCCGATAGCAGTCTTGAATTACAATTTAAATCCCTCACTGCTTATTTCACTTTGTATATCTCTAGATCTTGCCTCGGTAGCCAGAATGTAAACTCAGGGCAAGTATCACAATCCCTGCACACAGTAGATGTTCATCCTATAGTTAATTTGGTATGATTTATTAATAATTCTCTGACTGTTAAAAAGATTTTTTATTTTGAGACTAGGTCTAGCTGTGTTGCCCGAGGTAGTCCTGATCCTGCAAACTCAAGCAATCCCCAACCTCACCCTCCCAGGTAGCTGGGATTACATGCACCCGGCACCATGTCAAGCCGCTTTCTTGAGACCAGGTCTCACTAACGTTGCCTGGGGTAGTCTCGAACCTGTGAACTCAAGGGATCCCTGACCTCTTCCCTCCCAGCGCTTGAATTACAGGCACGTACCACCACTTTCGACTTGACTGTTAAGTAAATTTTTAGAACATTTTAAAATTTCTGGTAAGATAGAAAAAACTACACTTCTCACTATGTTCAATCAATAGGCCCCCAAGCCCATGGAAATTGTCATTTTATTTCAGTCTAGAGAAATTATTAGTTGAAGTCAATTCTTACTCTTTGCCTTCTAAATATCTTTAAGTTACATTTCAATTATTATTTTAAGTGTAAAAAATGGAATTTCTACCTAGAGCTCTGAGTGTTTTGTTTTTTTTTTCTTGCCTTGATTTTTAAACTAAACTCTCACTTCATACTTTACTCAAAGAAATTTCAACATCCTAATTAGAAATATTTCAATATTTTGAGTAGCTATTTAGTTCAGTTGATTAATTGTAAACAAAGAATTCCTACCTTAAACCCACCCTCCACATGACTATAGTATGAATCTCCCTAAACTGTCACTTAGTAATTTTAAATTCTTTTGTGGCTCCTCAGCCCTCTCAGGAGACAATACAAGTTCCTGCTCAAGGACCACAACCTCTGCCCTGACCATAATAATGTCTGCCATCTTTTCCTACTACATGTGTAGAAAACCCAAACTTCTAATTCCTTGCTTCACAAAGTTTTGTTTTGGTCTTTGTACATTTTTTAATGCTTTCTCTGCTCTAAGAATGGTTTTATTTTTGTTTTTCCCTAAGTAGCTTCTAGTTATCTTTGGCCACAGTTCCCCTAGAGAACCTTCTCTGACCTCCCTCTTAGGGGAGGTGAAGAGTACCTGGTATATTACCCCCTACCTCCTTCTCTCAAACAGTCCATTATTATTAATTCAACAAATATTTCTTGAACACCTACTATATGCAAATAATATCTTAGACACTGTAGATAGGTTAACAAATCACACAAAAATGATTGCATTCATTGAACTAACAATAAGCAAGGTAAGTAAGTAAATATTTGTGATATCAGGTGGTGTAAGTGCAATAGAGAGGTAGGACACAGAAAATTCCAGAGAGAGAGCTATTAGGGTTATGGTCTTAAATGGGAGGCTTTGCATTGTGTTTGAGTTCAGACAAGAAAAAGCTGGTGTGGGGAGACAATTTTCCATGGGTTTCTTGAATTTTTGCATACCTAGTAAGCAAGACACAAGCTGGTCTTTTGTTCTGCACTTTACTTTCAAGGATGTTTATTTAGTGAAAAGGATGGTGGTTTTTGTTTGCATTTGATTATAACTAAGATTCAGATTACCTAAACTTGAGATTCCTCTTCTTCATGCAGATGATATTTGCAAATATCACCGGATCCTTTTCACATCTGTAGGAATTGGGGCTTGGAGAACTGATACAAAGGTATCACTCTGGCTACCACTATTGCTGAGAGTAGTAACATCCTTTTCTAACCCACAGGTCTGCTCCTTCTGCCAGCATTCATAAGGCTGTGGTAGACTAAGCTGTTGGCTTGCAAACAGAATGAAGTCTCAAACCCTTCATTGACATACAGATATCTGGAATAACAGTATTCAAGACACAGGAACGGCAAAGGGAAAAACCCTAAGGTACTTGCATTATGTGGTATTAACTATCTTTAAATTCTTTGACTTTTCCAGTAACTACTAAGTTCCTAAGGCAACTAATCTTAATCATGTTAGTTTCCTTTGCAGCCAGGACAATTATTGGTACAAAACAAATGTTCAATAAATGTTTGTCAAAATTAACAGAGCTGTCCCTTGAAAAAAAAGGGTGCTTCTTAGGGAACCATGGGTGCCAATTATTATTTCTTTTTATTTTAATTCAGAAAGAGGTGCATGATAGATTAGGGAAATAATTAATTTGGAGTTGCTAACTTACAATTTGAAGGGGAGTGGAAATTTGATTTTTAAAAAATCAATGGAAAGAATATGAAAAATAGGAGCTGTGTTCTAGGATTGTCTCAACTATTTAATAATAAAGCATACTTGCTGAGATCTGTATTCTTGTAGAAGTTAATGAGCAAGTACTATTGTGCACTTGAAGTTACTGGTTGTATTCTCCTGAGCTTCTTGAGTTCAGAGAGTCAATATAGTTTGCAACACATTATTGTTAGGAACGAGGACTTCTCAGCAGCAGCATTAGGCTGAGAATTTGTTGCTAGCATGGCCCTCTTTCCATCTTAGTGGATGCAAAGGGGAGTTGTGGTAGCTTGGAAATTCCACACAACTCTATAGCCTGTTGGAAATCAGACCAAGAGTTCCTTAGAACAACAGTTTGACATGGAGTTTTACTGTGGTGAAAATCTTGGCCTTTTAGTACCCTGAGATCTGAAGTGGTTTTGTAGCTCTTAAAATATGGAAGAGCAGTCAGTTTGAAGAATTTTGGCTCATGGATCTTTAACAGTCAACATCTTTAGCTTTTTGCAGAGAGTTAATGATTCATGGATTTTCCTAATTAAAAAAAATTCTTTGTTCCAACATTTCTTGGGTTTCTACTCTAGATCTGGAATTGTGCTTACTGTGTGGCAGTGAATAAGGTGTAGATCATAGTTCCTGACACATGATTCTGCTGTAGTGGGTTGAAGACCACACCCTGAGAAACATTAAAATGGAGAAAACAGACTTACAGTTACAAGGACATGGACAGTTACAAGGCTGCCTGTTAAGTGCTGAAGTTTCTGGAGAGGAAACATAATGAACACATGTCCACCGGGGCCACAAGCAAGGAGTACAGGCAGATTCTGAGGAGACAACTGCACCATCAGATAAGTTTCATGGTGGTCTGTGGTCTTCTACAGACAGTTGTGGCCACTTATCAGTCTTTTCATCACTTTGCAGTGAAATAGTTACATGGTCAACAGTGCCCTCTCGTATAGAATGGATGGCTAAATCCTTAGAGTTATATTGAGACAAAAAGGAGAAAGAAATCTCTTATTAGTAGATCATGTAGAGTGGAATTGGAATGGGAAGGTTTTAATTGTGTCTTGGTGATGGTCTCTTACCAGCTACATGTGCTTTGTCCTCCACTGTCTCTTCTTCTGATTGGCTTTCATAGTTTATTTGTAATGTTTGCTCTCCCAAAGTTATAGTTCATCAAGTCATGCCCACTTTCCCTTAGGTGGGGGCTCGTATGTAGGAGGTGCTGTACTAAATGCTTTATGTGCCTTTGCACAAAAACTCTGGGAACTATTAGTGATAATGAACAGATGAAGAAATTAAATTTAAGAAAAGTTAAGGTTTAAGATTTCCCTTGCTGTTCAAAAACTATTTGGTATAACTGTAGGTTATTTTGGGAGTCTGGGCACTCTAAAATTTTATTCTATAGAAATTAACGTTAAAGTATACAGAGATGATAGAGCTAGTATATATATATGTATATATATGTGTGTGTGTGTGTATATATATATATATATGTATATATATATATATATATGTGCTATCCTGGGAAGCCAAGACTAGGTTTTCTGCTGGGTTTTCAAGACCTTGCTCTTAGCTACCATGCTCTGGCTGTATGTATTTAGCCATGGAGTACACTTACACACACGGATACACAGATATCTATCTATCTATCTATCTATCTATCTGTCTGTCTGTCTGTCTGTCTGTCTGTCTGTCTGTCTATCTATCTATAATCATTATAGATAGACGTGTACAGCCATGTACACTTATATTTTATATGTGTGCAATCTGTGTGTGTTTATTTCTTGTTAGTGGATTGTGGGACTCATGTCTCTTATGAATCTTACATTCTTTCAGTTTCAGTTATTACTTCTAATTATACATTTCTCTTACTATTTCTTAACTTTTCAAGACTGAAAACTTCTTGACCCAGCTCATTTCTTGGATGAGGCTGATGGCACCAATGCTGGCCTGACTTGCTGTCAATTGGCTTCCTTAATGTTACATACTTACCCTAGTCCCATCAGTTGCCTCCTGGGAAACACTCTGTGCTAAGCGGGTGTTGGTGATAGAGCAGTTTCACTTATATGGGCTAGGTATATTAAGGATAAGCAGTTTCTCAAACAGGCTTTTATTGGTCCATCATGTACTAGTATACACATGTGTGTAAACATTTTCTTGGACACCAGACTAGTAGCTCAGAGTTTGCCATGCACCATCTAAAAGTTGTTTTACTTTGGGCAAAATAAGTTTCTCTGAGACTTCTCCCCATTTTTTTTTTTTTTTTTTATTTTTTTTAGAGACTAGGTCTCGCTATGTTGCCTGTCTGGACTAGTCTCGGGCCCGGACTCAAGTGATCCCTAGCCTCAGCCTCCCAAGCCTGGGATTACAAGCACATGCCACCATGCCTGGCTATTTTTTGAGACTAGGTCTCACTGTGTTACCCAGGGTAGTCTCGAACCCTGGACTCAAGCAATTCCTAACCTCAGCCTCCCAAGGCTGGGATTTAAGGTGTGCATCACTGCGCATGGCTTCCCCAGTGTTAATGCAGGAAAAATCATATGGCTTTTCCACAGTACTGAGACTCTACTGAGTGTGAACACTAAGCAAAGGCCAGAGCTTCAGGGTGAATGAATTACTGTCATGGGAGTTTCTTAGGAGTCTAAAGGTGTATGATAAAACTCAGTTAGGAGGGAGGAGTTCTGTTAAATACATATTCCAGGGCCCAGCCCACCTCCAAGCTTTCTGCTTTAGTAGACCTGGGACAGAACATGAAGAGTTTCATTTTATTAAGAGTTCTCGAAGGTTGTTCAATGGTCTACAGACCAACGGAGATGCATTAAGTGGTTAAAACAAGACTTTCAAATGGGTAATCACAATGTGGCTTGTTAAATGCTGCTAAATGCTGGGATTTATAGTGCTGAGAAGAAATAAGAGGTTTGGAGCACCAAAGGAGGATCAATAAAATCCGTGGAGCTAGGCATGGTGGCCTGTGCCTGTAATCCAAGCACTGGGAGGCTGAGGCTGGGGATCACTTGAGTCCGCAGGATTGGGACTACCCCGGGCAACATAGCTAGACCCAGTCTAGTAATAAAATAAAAATAAAATCCCTGGAAGGGGAGGGGGAGAGGATGGGAATGGTTTTGGCCATGTCAGAGGTGCTTAAAAAAGATGACATCTCAGTTGAATAGGGGCTTGCCAAGTGGAGAGAAGGGGAAGGTTTTTAAGATAACCAGCACAGGTGTTTTCTTCAAGTGGTGAGGATTGGGGATGGGGAAGGGCCAGAAGAGCCCGAAATAGAAAGTGCCTTGTTTATTGTGTTACATTTGTTTCTTTGTGTTGCATTACCAGAAATATTTATGTTATTTAGTGACAAGTTCAGACAATTTCTAAAAAGATAATTTTGAGTTTGGTATGAAGAATGAAACAATGGGGATGAGGTTAACTGCAGGGAGACCTGAGAGGAGATGGTGTTTATAAAGCAGATGAACTGGATGACGATCCGGGGTTAGCCCGTGGGGTACAAATGGAGGGCAGGAGACAGATGAGAAACACACAGGCAATGAGTGTGGCCAGTGAGGTGCCTAGTTTGCATGGTGGGCGACAGATGCAGGTGCAGCGTAGAGAAAACACGAATGAGTTTTAGTTCAGGTAAACAGAAAATAGAGAAGTCAGTAAATGGTCAGTTTCCCAGCTCAGAAAGGAGGTTGAACTTCATTTTCAGGCTTATAAAACTCTGACATTTTGGTGATAATTGAAGGTATGAGTGTCTATGAGAGTTCTCAAAAAATAACCTTAGAGTAGAGCAAAGGACATAGAATCTCAAGAAACAGGTTAAGAAATGCCAATATACAAAAGATGATCAAAGAAGAAGTCATTTTGAAGGCATTTCAGAAGGGTTGCTTGGAAATGTGTGAGAAATTTGGTGATGGGAACCTTTAGGAATCCAATATAAAAATTCATAATGCTATTGCCATTATTATTTTTATTCGTTGCTTTTCCACTTATTGCATGGATTAAGCTTAGCTACCTTATGCTAAGAGAGAATAATAAAAAAGAATTTACAGGATCATCTCTCTATCAAATATCAGTTCCATTCTGGGAACAGAAAACAACACGTAGACTTTTTTATTTAAAAAAAATCCTGCTATTAATTCAAGAATCCTTTTTTTTTTTTTTTACAGCACCTACTATGTACTTGATGCTAAGTTTAACGTGGATGGGTCAGTCCCTACCCTCAAGAAGCTTGCCTCAGTTGCAGTTTCTGTGAGTCATGCACAGCAAACACCTATCACGAGATGATGGCGCCGCAAGAGTCCGCTATGCCTGTCTTGAAAGTGGACAATGTCAGAAAAAGAAAATTACTACATAGCGCAGATAATACCGATCAGGAATTGAGAAGAGGGAAATGAAAACGAAGCAAACGAGATAAGGAAATGCTTATAGGAGGTGAGTTCTTAAAATAATATCGTCGACATGAAACAGAAGGTTTTGTGGGAAGTAAAAAGAGCTCCAAACGCAGCTTTTGGTCCTGCGAGCTGGCCTTTGGCACATACCTAGTTTTTCTGGGCAAGGCTCTGCTCCCAGGAAGCTGCAGGGGCTAAGAAGAATGGCGGCTTTCGCGTAGCCCCTCCCCGGCCCTCCACCACCCGCTAGTGCCAGGTGTTTCCAACAGGTGACTTTCTCAGAGAACCTGGGCGAGGAGTCAGGAGCAAGAGGGAGGTTAAGTTAGCCTCCCGTGCTAGGGAGACGAGGATGTGCGGGGGTGAACTGCGGCTCAGCGGTTTGTGTGGGCTTTTTGCTTTTGTTTTGTTTTTGTTTTGATGGGATCAGATGGTTCCTTTCCAAAAAGACAGAAAGAAATGTGTCGTATTTAAGAGCAAAAGCCTTGGCGTCAGACTTGTGCTTAAATTCTGGATCAGCCTCTTATCCCCCTGGGTGACCTTCGACAATTTATTCCATCTCTCTAAGCCTCAGTCTTTGTTACCTAAAAATTGGGGATAAAGATACGTACCTCACAGGGATGTGGTGGGGATTAAAGGATAATGTATACAAACCCCAGAGCCCGGTGTCGGGCACAGAGTAACTGTTCTGTTTTGTTTTTGTTTTTTTAATTTGTTGCTCTAACGAGTGCTAGCTATTGTTGGTAGTGGGAGCAAGGAAAAGCAGTGGACCTACAAACTGCCGTCCCTCCTTCCCAAATCTCTGCCGGGCAGAAAGCCAGCGTCCTAAAACTTAAAGGGACTTTACAGGGATGAACCTCGGTGGGGGGGGATCCCGAGGCGCCCGGCGTGGGCGGCGGCGGGCAGAGCCGGCGCGGCTCGCGGTCCCTGGGAACGAGAAGGTCCGAGTGACCCCACCCCGGGCCGGGCTGGTACCCGCGAAGAGCGCGGCTCTCGGCCCTCGGCGTCTCGGGGGCCGGGGGGCGGGGGGCGGCTTTGAGGCGGGAGCGAGGGAAAGAGGAGGGGCGACCGGGGGAATTTCCCCGCCTCTCTCCCTCCTTCCATAAATCACCGCTGCAGCGGCGGCGGCGGAGCCGGGAAGTGCACGGAGCCGGAGCGCAGCGTGGTGGCACTAGACACCTCCCTTTCCCCCGCCGCTTTCTTTCTTCCCAGTTTTTTTTATTTCCCCCCAACCTCCCCCTCTCCCCCCTTGCTCGGGGAGCTGCTCCAGCCTCTCGCCGGGTCGCCACTCCGCCGCGGGTTCCGCCGCCCGCCCCCGCCGCCGCCGCCTCCTCGCAGCGCCGGGACTCGGGGGAAGCGAAAGCTCGTCTGCTCGCGGCTCGGACTGTCAGCTCCGCGGCAGCGCGGCCCGCGCCTCGGGTGAGGGCACCGCGGCTCTCCGGGACGCCCGCCGCCCTGCGCCGCGGGGGCAGCTCCGGCGCCCGGTCCCGGGGACCGCTCGGGCGGCTGCTTCCTCTCCCGCCCGCCGCGGGCGCCCGGCGATGGTGGCCGCCCGCGCTCCCGCGCTGTAGCCGGGCGCCCCCTAAGTTTGGGAGCCGCCGCTGCCGCGGCGCGCGGAGGCGTCTGCGGAGAAGAAAGTTTTGCGGGGTGCGCCCGGCGGGCCCTGCGCGTCCCTCCCGTTGCTCCCGCCCCGCTTCCAGGCGCCTGGGCGTGGGGGGCGCGGGGGGAGGCCGCATGGCTCGCGAGTCGGAGGAAGAAGAGACGGCGGGGGCGGCCGCCCTGGCTGGCCACTGCCGGGGCTCGCCCGACATGGCCGGGGCCGGGACGCGGCGGCCACCCCTGTGGCTACTCTGCCTGGTCGCCTGCTGGCTTCTGGGCGCCGTGGTCGACGCGGACTTCTCCATCCTGGACGAGGCGCAAGTGTTGGCGAGCCAGATGCGGAGACTAGCGGCTGAGGAACTGGGGGTTGTCACCATGCAGGTAAGTGACCACGGCGCACTCCGGAATTTGCTAGGCATCTTGCCTTTCTCCTCTGCTCTGAGCCGGGTCTCATTCTCCTGTGCAGAGCCGCTGGACCAGGCATCGACTTCTTGACGAGCACAGACTCTCTCCGACGACTCACCAACTCCTCTAACGTGCCCCGACGTACTCCTCCCTTTCTCCTGCAGAACCTCAGCCCTTGCAAGCGACCCATTCCACACGCGCGCACACGACATGCTCTTTAATCTGGGCAAGGATCCACCGGTTCCCACTACATTTGCACCTATTTCTCCTGCAGATTTCTTTTCTCTCCGCCACTCTTGCAAACTTCGCGTCCTTCTTTGTGTTCCCATCCTGGGGAAGACAGCCCCGCCTGCCTCGGGCGATTTTCCGAGGTCCCCACCCCAGCCCTGGACACACTTCCTCGCGCCCTCCCGACAGTGGCATGGAAGGGCGTGCTGATGGGCGCTGATGGGGAAGGCTCTCCTGCGTGCGCAGCTGCTGCAGGGTCACCTGGGTCCGGCGGAGAGTGGACTCTGCGCTCCTTTTCCTTGCCCGGCTGTTGGGGGAGAGGTTGGCCTGCTAGATTCCTAGTACATTCCCAACTGCTTTCCTGTTCAGGGGACTTTTTTGTTGTTGCTTCCCGCTGTTGTCAGTTGCCGGTTGTCTGCCGCCTGATTTTTGTTTTGTCTTGTGAATGCCAGGGGCGGGAAGTGGGGGTGCCGGCAGAGGAAAAGGGAACGCAGCGGATAAGGGTCCCATCTTCTCTAGCTTGTTCACCACTTCAGCCCTTCCCAGGAGAGGTGGGGGGGCTTAGGAAGCTTGACTGTGGCTAATGAGATACCTTGAAGATGTTACTAATAACCAAACGTAGTAAAAATTGCTCAACAGCAATCACCAGGAGATTCTAGCCCGGATTCTAGCCCGACGTTATTTTAACCTACTTGATCGCCAAGGTCCATTTGGTTAGAAGAGGTTAAAGTGACACAGAGAATTCGCCTAGCCGTGCTATCACATTCTTCCGTAAATGGCCCCATTTTCTCACGCATTCTAACAACAATAAGGGTGATGAATGTGGTCTTCGAGAGCGCAATTTTCAGGAATGTGTTCCTGAAATGACCACCCTTCCACCTCCCACCGGGAAAGGTGTTTTGAATTTGGGGTTCAAGTTTCAGATGTCTTTTTGCATAGCACGTCCCCCCCCCTCCCACCCCCTTAGATGATACCGTTTTCCTAAAGTCCCCCACCCCCTCACCCCCTTAGATGATACAGTTTAGTCAGCTTTTCAGACCTTTTCCTATGTGGTGAAAGATTATTGGGATGAGGCTGTGGACGGTTTGCTTGAAAAGATAATTCTGTGTCCATTTGCACCAGCCCTGAAGTGCAATTGTGTCGGATTTTTCTTTTGCATAATAATGGGCACATTTTAAAAATAACATCTTGTAACTGTTCTATGCAGATCTTTGGGTTCAAATTCAGTTATAATTTTTTCCATATGTATGTTTGCTGACGGAGTTCTTAGGCATCAAGTGCTCTTAGCGGAAATGAAGCTAAAAGGGGGGGGGGATGAGAATTCGCACACATGCTGATGAATGTGTGAAGTGATTGTATTTTTGCATAGAAACACCTCTTTTTGGAAAAGGAAATTTAAGATGTGCAGTCTGGGGCTGCCTGGTTGGCACTTGTCATCTTCACCCCTTCACGAGGGATCTTCAGAGCTTTTCCCCCCTTGTGGGTTTAAAGCTAAGGACTTGCTTTCTGTAAGATGCTGACAGCAATTTTACTGTTTCTCACTAGGTCCTTGACAAAAGGTGAAATCGGATCCCAACACATTGTCATTCAGGTAGAGATCCAAAGCAAATGTAGTTTTAAAAGGCTTCCCTGTTGAAAAGGAGACACTTTAGAAAAAAGCTCTGGTCGGTGGGGGGTTTGTGCCCAAATGGCCCTTTTCTCCTCCCTACTGGCCTCTTTCTAACACCTTTACAACCTCATTGTGGAAACTGACCTCCTGGGGACAGGGTTTTTTGTCTGGCAAAATGTGAAGTGGTTTCTTTTCCTTTTTTGAAAGGAAAAGCACATACTGTATTTAAATTCCTCTTCTCGAGCTATACATTGATCTGCCACTTGCCTTCATCTGGGAAAATTGGGGAGTCTCTTTAATTTTGTTAAAATTACTGACTTTATGGAGGGGATACTTGTAAAATGATTGTCTGAGGCATGTTAGATTTCTAACCCTTAAAAAACAAAGATTTTTTTGAACCTCACATTTCCCCCTATAAACCTTAGAGATTTGTTAAGTAAATCTGAAATTATGTGGGTTTAGTTACCGAACGTGCAGATTATATAGTCTCATTTTCTGGAATGTTGGATTTTGTATAACTGTAGAGCTAATTTGTTGAGAGGTAGGTTGCTTCATGTGGTCATTTAGGTGAGTGGGGCCAAACTTCCAATTGCAGATATGAAGGGGTTGGAAAGAGGTTATATCTCTTTGAAGGAAGAGACTTTCCTCTTTTGCTTAAAGGATTGACTTCTTTCACTTGACCCTGGCATTTCAACTATAGTATAGAACTTTCATGACAGCATCAAATAAAATGAGAAGTTTCTATACGTTAGTTTTTATGTTAAAAATGTTTTCAGTTGCTTCTGCTTCAAAAAAATTAGGCAGAGACAATTTTTAATTTTTAAATTTTTAAAAATAGCAGGCCAAACAAGGCCTGCTGCATTGTTTTGAAGGACAGCACATTATCTGCTTAGAAGAGGTTGCAAGGGATAATTTTACAAAAACTAAAATCAGGCTGCCCCTGTTTCCCATGGCATAGTTTTTGTGCTTGTAGATAGACCACTTTTCTGTCTTCTCTACCTTAAAGATGTTCTTGGAAAGATCTTCTCATGGGGGCTGCCCACTCATGTATTTTGTGGTGGTTCCTCTCTAGTAATGGATTAAAGCAAAACAAAATGCCTTTCAGTGACTTGCATTAAGTAATTTTTGTCTGTGACCCTGGAATGCTGCCACATAACACTGTTCCCAGTGACAGGCATCACACATGATGGGCAAAAATCAAATACCTAATCATCCACTCAGCCTAAAAGGTCTGGTGGAATGAGCCATGGACATTGAGATCTGTGGCACAGAATGTCTGTGTTCTGGGAGACTTGGCTTCTGCTCATTCACTCAAGCAGCATCATGGAGTGTAAAGAATCCAGCCTAGTATTTGAGTCCCAGCTCTGCTGCTTACAAGTTGAGTAGTCTTTATTGTAAAAATGGGGAGGGTGATTCTTCTGATAGATGTAGCTCTGTGAACTGAATGGAAATAGTGTGTGTGAGGGCACCTGTTCATGTGAGGCTGCAGCTGGGAGGTGTTGATAGTGTGGTTCTTAAATGGAAAGATAAGTCCTTGAAAGTTTACTGTGTACAGAACACTCTGCTAGGTGTTTAGAGGATTCACACTGAGGTATTCTAGCACAACCTTTTAAAGAATTCATAATTCCGTAGAGGAGGTGAGATGGTGCAGGTAAAGCAGTTTAATAACAATGCTCGCTTGTTAGAAGGCATATCTGGCTCTGGGAGTCATTTCACCAGGCACTTATAAGGCCCATTTAACATTATATGACAATACAGGCTTCCTAACAGCAAGGGTCTGGCAACTGGCCAGTGTGCCTGCCTTGATGTCAGTTCTAACACAGCTCTGCTGGGCTGGGCATAGTCTGTGCACTTGGCAGACATACCAGCAGGTTGGTCAGACAGCTGCTATAGGGGTGGGTGGTAGGGGTGAGCAAAAGAAATAACCAGAAGCACAAACACGAGCTTCAATTGGGGAAGAGCAGCAGCTAGGACAAATGTGACTTCAGGAATTGAAGGGCTCAACTAGGGTTGAGGTGTTTAGCTAAAAATATAGAGCAGTGTTGTTAATAGTGGCTGCAGCTGAATGTGAAAAGGTGTCCCTCTTTGTATGTAGTGCATGCATTCATTGTTCATTTTTGCATACTCCCTATAGACTTTGCATGCTTCCCACAACTTGCATGCTTCCCACTACCCAAGAGACCTTGGTAGACTAAACTGGAAATACAAGGTGAATAAAGCCTGGTCTGTGCCCCTAGGCACTCAAGCAAGCAATGCTCAAGACAGACACCAAGACATTATGAGACATGGGTTAGCAGAGTTCTATCAGTGTTAGAGCGTGTTGGGTTATTGTGGTGGTAGAGAGAGCAACAGGGCATTGTGGAAGGACAGAGCAGGGCTGCCCAAGCCCATCTGGTGAGGTCAGGAAGTCAGCCACCTTCCCCTTTTAGTGACTGTCTGCACACAGAGGCCAGCCCTGAAAGCAGCAGCAGGCTCAAGCAGGAAGGATAACCAAATCAGTCATCATTCCTATTTCTCTTTGGCTGCGCTGGTATATCTTGAGTGGCTGAATGGAAGTGTGGCCACATGTCTTAGCTGTTTCAGATATAATGTTGTTGGTTTTTTTGTTTTGCTTTATTGTATGCTGATTTGCAGTCATGTTTATGCATAGTTTGTATTTCCCCTGAATAGTGCCTCTCATGCCAGGAATGGTACATTTTAGGATGATTTGAATGTGTCCTTATGCAATAGTGAATTGTTTCAGGGAGAATAATTTTATGGGAAATACCTGTTTCTGCGTATAGTGTGGTTTGATTGTATGCCCTGTGTTAATATGGGGGAAATTTCTGCCTTGCCCACTTCTGAAATAAATATTTGGGGTTGAAGAAAATTGACCGTTTGAGTTGAAGTTGGTGAGAATGGACCCTTTGAAGTACATGTTCTGATGAACTATCCCTGTGGTGTTTAGTACTTGTTCTACTTTCCCTGCAGTGATTTTTGCCCTCACTGGCATTGTTCCATGTGGTTATGTTTTTCCTGCCAGTCTACTTGGGTCTGGAGGGCCTTGGGGGAGGGGAAGGAGATGGTTTCATTCACACTTTATAACTTGGTGCTATTTCTGGTTGCTGCTTGAGGAGTTCCTTCCTTGAGCTTAAGTGGATCTACTGACAGGAACCTTGCAAAACTCTGGAATTTTGGTATTACATGGAGTAGGATTTATTTGGACCTGTTATAAAAATGTAATGAAATTCAGAATATGAATTGACAATAACAGTAGCAGAACTAAAAGCCGGGACAGCAATTTTGACTCAGTTATTGACTGTAACTTCTTGCCATTTAATCACACTGAACTTTATAGCGTTCTTCATGCTTCATTCAGTTGGTGGAGTTTAAAAGATAAGTGGCCTACATATCCTATATCAGATCATGCAGTAAACAGAAATATGGTACAGTCTGTTTAGTGTCAGAACCCACAACCTGAAAGATAACACACATAGCTCCCAAGCCTGGATGAAACCAAAATCTAAGCTGCAGAACCCACCAGTTTCAACTTGGGCAGTCTCCTATCCCAGAGGTTACCAAAATGTGGTCTGTAGGCCTCAGGGATGTGGCGAAAACCACCCTTTGGGGTTAATGAAGAAAAAAAAACAAACAAACTAGGTTTGTTGTTTACTTTCAAGATTTTTTATTGCAAAGATTTGGAAAAAAAACACTAAATTCAAGAGAATACAATAAAAATGCCCATGGTTTATTCCACTTGCATTATAATTATCTGTGGAGAGGCAGATTTTTTTCTCTACCTCTCTCCACTCTTTCCCTTCTCCCAGATCGTTTTGAAGCAAAGCCCAAACCATTAATAATTTCACTCATAACATTCTGCATTTTTACAGCTTATATATTTTTCATATTTTATGTCCACAATATATTGGTCTACTCATGTATAGAGTTTATAATCGGAGGGGGGGGGTACATACTTTTAAAATGTTATGATGATCAATGTGCTTGATCGCAAAAACATTGCTATACCTCATAGCCCTTTACAAACAGCAGGTACCTTTGTCCAGTGGCACCTCAGCCTTCTCAAGATAATGCCGAAGCTTCTTTTGAGAATCATCTCCGGGACCCTTCAGTATCCCTTACACATGCCACATAGTCCATATTTTTGTGCCTGGTTTTCCCCATAAGGCTATGAGGTTTCTTATTTTTCTTGCAGCCTTGGTACACCTCTGTGACACTCAGACCCTATCTTCCACTTCTGTTGTCTCTTCTTCCCAACAGAGGCAAGACTGAGAAAGGGATAAAATAAGCTGTGAAGTGGAAAAGAGTAGAGGCTTAAAGAAGGAAAGCTGGTTTATACCAACTTTGTCTTGAGTCTGTCAGCAAGCGTACAGCCAGTGCCTCAACGCAGAATTAGAACTTGGGAGAAAAGGAAAGTCCATTCCTTCTGAAAGTTCATGTTTGTTTGTTTTTTTTTCAGGGAGACTGAATCAGCATGCATGAGTCAAGATACTATATGGAAGAAATACTTATTTTTAAAAATTATTTTTATTTTTATTTTTAAGAGACTAGGTCTTACTATGTTGCCCAGGGTTGTCTCGTACCCACGGACTCAAGTGATCCTCAGCCTCAACCTCCCAGGTCACTGGGATTACAGGTGCATGCCACCACACCCGGCTTAGGAAGAAATACTTATAATGCCGCATATAGATGGTACAGAGGGGTCGTGATGTTTATAGGAAGGCTGGATGCAGCTCTGGAGGGAAAGTTTTGGCTGTTTTAAGCCAGAGGGTGAAAGTTGCCATCATAAGGAACCTTCTGGGAACTCACTGTTTTAAGACAGTGGCTGAAAGTGGCAGATCTTACTCAGTTCCTCCAGCTATGCCAGTGGAAGTGTGGTTCCCAGATTGCCATTGGACTCTTTTTTCAGGAGAAGATGGGTATCTGGTCTGTAATTGAAATCTTTTGATTCTAAAAATGTTGGCATCTAATTCAGATTTTTAAAGCTATGCAATGTAGGCTAAATCAAGCATGTCTGCAGGCTGGATCAGGTCAGAGGCCACCAACTTAAAAGTGTCTGGAGTAGAATTATTCTTTGGTTTCCAAAGGTAAATCCAGTGCTTGTACTCAAGTTTATGGGGGAGCAAGTTCCTGTGTAACAGAAAGGAAAAGTTCCTGATAGAAGAGTTCTAAATGCCTTGCCTTGGAAGATGCATCATCATAATTACCTTAACAAACAATTCTTAAATGTTTGTGCCAGGGAGTATGTTATGACTGTGATACCAATCAGTTAATATCTGATGCAGTGAATGTTATGAGACAGGAGGTTCTGGATGCTTGGAGAAAATGTATCAGGGATGTCAATCTGTTTGGGGTTGGAAGGGAATTCTGGAAGTCCTCCCAGAAAAAAAAAAATAGTGTTGGAGTCTTAATCATGAGCGGAGTTCCCAGAAGGTCCTTATAATGGCCACTTCTAAGAGCAGATAAAAAGAACTTTTCCTTCATTTTATCTAAAATGGCTAGCAGTCGCTATCGGGGCTTGAATTGGGACTTCTGCTCAAGTTCTGTGCATTTGGAAGAGGTATGTTCGAATTTGGAGAAGGTTTGGTACCCAGGAATAACCAAAGTTACTTAGGTTCAGAGACAGCAACCACCAGCTGTCAGCATCTGCTTGTTATCTAGTCTCCACTTCTGCAAGTACAATCCAGGAAGGACCTTCTCTGTTCTCCCTATTTCTGGCTGCATGACTAGAAGCCTGGCTGGTGGCCCACTGTGATCTGCCCTGAGGGGTTGTACAAACCTAAACTCAGCAGGCCTAACCTCGCCTTGCCTTTTCTCCCTGACCTCTCAAATCTGCAGCTCATTCTGGGCCATGAGAACTGGGGAGTTGTCCCAGGGAGGTTAAATCTACCTCCCTCTTATAGATGAAACAGGCCTGTAGATCACCCCCTCCCCCCCCACTAAGTGGTAGACATAAAACTGACATCTTGGTCTTTATGACTTTTGTTTTTTGGCCCCTTTCATGATACTATTGAGAGCCCACTTTTTCTTTTTTCCAAGAGAAGATTCCCTTAAAATGGAAAGGAAACTTGTAAAAGTGTTTATGTTAGTTTTGGGGGGTGGGGGAAGGTTGCCTTAGTTATGATTGAAAACTTAAAATTGACAGCTCACTGGGCTTTTTAACATTATTTATGAAATAACTTGAAGTCAGTGATACACTGAAAGAAGCACAGTAATTATGAGATAGTAATAATGTTAGATTTTCTTAAAGCAAATTTAAGTGGTCAATAGCTATGAACCTGTACCACCAAAGCATTTTTTTTTTTTTAATCCCAGCCTAGGGAGGGAGGCTGAGGCTAGGAATCCCTTAAGCCTGAGGGTTTGCGACTACCCCCCCCCCCACCTGCACAACATAGTGAGAGCTGGTCTCAAATAATAACCGGGCGTAGTGGCGTGCGCCTGTAATCTCAGCTACCTGGGAGGCTGAGGCTAGGGAATCCCTTGAATCCATGGGATTGGGACTACCCCAGGCAACATAGTGAGACCTAGTCTAAAAAAAAAAAAAAAAAGAATAAAACTTTAGAAGAGAAGCTACTTTAGTTCTGTGGTATTTAAGTAAAAGCCACGGAAGGAAATTCCATCTGTAATTTTCAGCCAAAGTTCTATTTAGGAATTGAATTTCAAGACCTGTATCTCTCTCCCTAGTCATTAGGAGTATGAACTTTCATTTTTCTCATGGGAGGGGAAAAGAGGGAGAGTAGGGGCTGAGGCTATGAGGAGATGGAGGGATAGGGGAAGGGGGGAATGGGGATCAGAGGATGGGCTGTGAAAAATTACAATTGCATTACTTTGGAGGGGTGTTTTTATTTAATGATAAAACAAAATATCTTTTGAATGCCTTTTTACCTGGCCCTCTTTTTCTGAGTTCAAGAGTAGTTTTCCCTTACTTCAGATATAGTCAAATGATTTCTGATTTAGTTAGAAAAGTTCCAACAACTAAATACTAGAGTTGGGTATTATGAAATACTATGAAAAGTAGTTTATAGTCCCTGTTTTCCTGGAAATTATGCTTTATTGAAATTGTGGAATGGAAGCCAGGGGAGTAAAGTCTTATCTGCTCTATGTGATAATGTTTTGGTTCTGTTCCAACCATAATAGTTATTTTAAAGACTTAGTCCAAGCCCAAAATTGTAGCACTTTTTTCTTGATTCCCCTTGGATATTTTCTGAAATTTTGTTTTTTGCATTGAGTATTTTAAAAGACACTTCGGGCCCTGGTAGAAGGGCAGTGAAAATCAGCAAGCCAGTGAGAATGAATCTGAATTTTTAATTAGGCTTTGAGTTGTTTCTTCAAAGTGTGGAGACATCATTAGTGATGTAAGTCTTGTTGCATTAGCAAAGACTGACATTTTACTTCAAACGGGGAGAGTGCAGCTGTCCTGTGCAGATAAAAGTTGCCAAGTGTGGAATAGCAAGGTGGATTGGTAGATAATTAGCTGTCCCATATTACTGCAGTGTGGAAGAAGCCTGCCAGTCATGGGTAGGAAGGAGGAATTATTAGCAGGAGAAAAATCCAAGTGTGTCATAAAGCAATTTGGAATCTCTTCAGCTGTGGCAGAGCTGATAAGGCGTATGCTAAGAAAACAAGACAAACTGAATCTAGTATATGATGGCCAACTTTCTTTTTTCGAATCTTAATTCAAAAGAGAAATGGCTAGAAATTAATGATCTATAAATATACTGAAGTACAGATTCATCGGTCTGCCCCAACTCCATGTTTAAAATAATTAACCAGCTTAAAATAGTGTTCATATTTCCCTGTCTCTTGAAAATAAAATGAGGATTCTATATAAGAAAAAAAAAATCACAGGGAAGCTATAAAGCCTTAACAATTACTGTACTGTGTATGACCATGAAAAGATATTTGAAGAAGAAATTTTGAAGTGTATCACTTCTCTGATATACATGTTACAATATTTATAAATGGCTTGAGGATATTTTTATGGACTAATTGGTGGAATGCGTGTATATATTTAAATATTAACAGTGTTTTCTGTGATCGTTACATTCATCTCTGGGAAATGAGAGACCTGATGGTTTTGTGATAGACCTGTTGGCTTTGTGATACTTTATGGAATTTTTTTTTTTTTGGTCTATGTGGATTGTTCCCTAGCCTTGGATCCCTAGCCATGATAGTGAACTCCTTTGTCCTGATTCCATCCTTGTTAATTGAATGGCTTTCTACAAAGACAGTGTCTCTCTTGGCAATGCAGAGATGGAAGGCCCTGGAGGATTATAATCCTGGAAGATTATAGGAGGTACTGAGGTGGGTTGGGTTCGGTGAGTATGCCCTTGGACAGCTTCTTTTCCCTACTGTAGGAGAGAGAGCCCATTTCCTACTCTTAATTGCTCATTTTTGTTTGTTTGTTTGTTGGTCCATCCCTAGTGGATTGTCATTAGGTTTTTGCTGGCCTGGGGTGGTTTTGAAGAAAGCCTAGGGAACTGGGGTTTTTGGCAATCTTGGCCTTTTGATCTAAAGTTGGTTTCACTGGCCCTCCCTGTGTAATGGGGATATTTATTTGCCCTCTTGGTCTTAGATTCTGTGCTGATTATGAACCAGTTATGTTTGTTGTGATTGAGATCCTGGAGATAATCTGTTCAGAGGATCATAAAAGAGGCCTGAAATTTTTATTTGCATTTATGTATGTTCAGGTAATAAATGTGAATGGGGTTTTGCACAGATGAGAGTCATTAGAGCATAAACTCCTGTAAGAAGGAACAAGAGATGCCCACATTTATTCATCCTGGTCAAGTTAGCAGGACTTTACATGTGGGCTCAGAATTGTCTGTACTACAGAAATTGTGTAGATGTGTTTAAGCAGTAAATTTTGTAACTCTCTAATAGTTAATATTTTAAATTTTGTTTTTATTGGATTTCTTGTGTCCATTTCATTATTTACTCTAGACTTAGTGTGAAATATATGGAGTCTTCATAGTGTTTAGATGAAGATGTCTAGCATAATATCTGGGACTATTGGTTGGTTCTGATGTTTAATTTCTTCGTGTTAGAGAAAATTGGTATGTAAAAATAATATGCTTTATCCTAGAGGTTAGAATTCATTCATAGATTCATATCTGGTTAATAAATATTATTGAGCACATACTATGTGCCTTGTAATATGCATGATTTAAGTGGTTAAATAGAGAAACAGGTTCCAGTTCTAATGTACTGAACTGCCAACTAGGAGAAATAGACCCAGCTATTTTATTCTTTCTTTGAGTTGCAATTTTTTAGTAGTATTATGAAGGAAAGAGGTGATTAGGAAGACTACTGGAGGGTCCTTTAAAGATAAGTCCATTATGTCACTTCTCTCTGTAAAGGTCTCAAAAGTTTCCCATCTGATTAAGAATAAAATCCCAAATAATAGTAACCTTCACAACCGAATGTGGTCTAACCCCAGCTACCTTGGGGATCTTATCTCTTATCTCCCTTCTTCCCAGCAACCTCCCACCCAAAATCCTTACACTGTTCCTCCAACACTCTAAACACTCCAGAGCCTTTGATCTTGCAATTCTCTTTGCCAGGAACAGCAAGAAGGGTTCTCATTCTCCTGTCCCCTTTTTCACTCTATCTCCTTATCCTGTTTATATTATTGGCACACTCCCTGATCTCCCACAGGTAAGCTTTGTATTTATTGCTGTTTTCCTTGGGATGGTGCTTGTTGCTGAGAATCACTCAAATACCTCCTGGACAAGGGTAAGTGGAAGTGACGTTGGACCGGAGGCTATAGTAAGGATTCTGAGAAGGGGATAGAAAGGATGATCTAGTTGAATCTAGGAGTAGCAGAAGGATGATTGAACTGGGAATAAGGAGGGGGCACCAGCATTCCAGTAGATGAAAGAGCCTGTGTAAAGGTCTGGAGAGGCAGGACTTTGGCATACTTGAACAGAAAGAAAGCTAGGTGACTGTGACCTAGCATGCCAGCAGAAGGGTGCTGTAAAGTAAGAAATTTGGATTCATATTCCTCATTCAAGACAGGTATAATTGTTTCCTGTAATTTTTTTGGTTAAGCCTTTAGTGATAAGACTGTTTAGGTGAATGGTGAGAGACACTGTAACTGCAAAAGCTAGGAAGTTGGAAAATTTATGATGTGGGCTATTTGAGAGTACAGGGGGGTTGAGGGAGAGAAAAAAACTACAGTTTTATTAAAATACATCCTGAAGAAAACAGTATGACTTCACTGTTCTGTATTCATAGTTTTTTGGGAAACATTTGATTTCCATGATTTTTTTTTCCTGGCAAAAAAGAAAGAACTTTTAGAGCCAATTTCAAATATAGTAACGGATTCCTGCAGTAATGATGAAGATAACAACCACCCCCCCACATTGTGTTACTTTTCTGATTTATTTTAGATTTATAAACAATAAAAAAATTTTTTTTTAATTTCCTCTATGTAGAAAGCAATGATCTCTTTTTAATGGCTTTCAAAGTTTAGAATCAGACTGGAGGAATAACCATGATCACAAAAGTGGTTTTCCCCAAATGTGGAACACTCCACTTCATAATTGGTGGTAGTGGAGAATTGTGTTCATACTCTCCTCTAGGGGAAATTTTTTAAAACAATTTAGAACGAAATCTTTGTGAAGTGCATCAATTATTTTTATTATATTTAAAAAATTATAAGGTATATGTAACATAAAACTTTCTTTTTTAGTTATTCGTGTGTAGTTATGTATCATTAAGCTCATATTCAGTGTATGTAGCCATTGCTACAGAACTTTTTCAACTTTCCAAGCTGCAACTCTGTGTCCATTAAACAACTCCCATTTTTCCTTCTTTCCAGTCCCTAGTAACCACCAGTTACTTTCTGCTTTGGAATGTGATTCTTCTAGGCTCCTCATATAAAGGGGATCATATGATCTCTGTCCTTTTGCGTTGCTTTATTTCATTTAGCATAATGTGCTTGGAACTTATCTTTGTGGCATCAATCAGAGTTTCCTTCCTTTTCCAGCCTTTTGATGCCTGAAACCTGGACCAAGGAAGTACTCTTAAAAGATCTGAATGCTGTGGTACATTATATATAGCACATAATATATTTCTAGATCTTAGTATTAGGAGGTGATAGGAGAAATATGGGTGCTGGGGTTTTTTTTTTTTTTTTTTTAGGCTAGGTGGAACCGTGGAACTGCAGACTCTTGTTTTTTTTTGCCGGTGGAACCGCAGGCTCTCGTTGCCCAGGGTACCACAGACTCAAGCAATTCCCAGCCTCAGCTTCCCAGGTAGCTGGGATTACAGCCGCACGCCACCATGCCCAGCTGTTTTTTTGGAACTAGGTCTCGCTATGGGCCCCAGGCGGAACTCGAACCGCGATCCCTAGCCCCGGTCGCTTCATAGGCTGAAGCTTACAGGCACGAGCCACCGTGCCCGGCCATGGGTATGTTATTTAATGACATAGATAATATTTTAAAATTCAGAAATATGTATAGCTACTGGAAAAGTTGGAATATATTGAATCTTCAGAATGATTATTAGGAGTGTCATGGAACAGATGAAATATAGGCAGGACCATCAATGCCATATCGCTAACATCAAGACAAAAGTTTTAAACATCTGGTAATTCAGTATTAACCAATCCCTGTTTTTTTAAGTTCTCAAAGCAGAATATTTTACCTTAATACCTGCCTTAATTGTCAGTCTCATTCACTGAATCTCGAGTTGATTTTACCTAGCAGAAAACAAGCATGCGAAAGGCTTTTTGCTCTGCCAAGGTTATTAACAGAAATTCGAGCATTACATAAAAATGTGAAAATTTGTACAAAGTACAAAATGAATATAACCCAAAATGATGTTTGTACACCAACTGGAAATGAAATTTGTCTACTCTCTAAAAAAAACAATGTTAGAGCTTACAGACAGTTGATAATGTATAACAGTGGTTTCCAAGTGTTACTCAGATCTTTAGAGCACCCTAGAAATCTTCACTTTTAATAAGGGCACTAGGTTTTGATTTGATTCTAGGTTTTGATTAAAAGTGTGGTTTGGGGAAGTAATTCCAGTCTTCATGTGTGTCAGATTACATATGCAATAAAATTAAGTTATAAATCATGTAATTGAACAACAAAAAAATTCTTTCTACAAAGTATTGACTTCTAAATACAATGTAGTTTATAAAATGAAACAAAATGAAATCACATGCATATTATTATGTTCATGAAGTATGCTAATAAAAACTCTTAAATGAGGAACACCAACAGTAAATTCAATTTGCAAAAGGTTTTCCTCTGAATTCCACATGTAACCAAGCATCAAAAACAGTCCTTTTCTTATACATTATTCTATATCCACATTCTCTGCATTTGATTGGATCCTGGACTTTATTTTATTTTTTGTGTGACATTCTTCACAGATGTCATTGCTGCTTTGGGGGTTGAAATTCTCCGAGTGTCTATTGTTAGTTCCCTCAGATCACAACCTGCTGGTTCCATCCCTGTGCAGCACAGAGAAGCTTCTCAGTCAGCCTTTCCAGGGAGCTACTACCTATGGGCTCCTATAAATGATATTACTGTGAACCCAAGTGTACAAATAATGAAGTCCCCGCTTTCACTTTTGAGTACATAACCAGAAGTAGAGTGGATAGATCATGAAGTAATTTGATGTTTAAATTTTGGGGGAATGACCATACTGTTTTCTGTTGTGACTGTACATTTTATATTCCCATCACAAGAATTCTAAGTTCCGTACATCCTTGCAAACAGCTTATTATTAAAAAAAAAAATCCATCCTAATAAATGTGAAAATGTATACTTCTTTGGCATAAGGCCCATGAATTTTTGTTTTAAATTTTATTTTTTTAATTGATTGCATACATAGATACACATTTTACAACATTGTCTACCACAAAGCTTTTCCACCACCTTATACTAGTTAATGTATTTACCACCACAATCAAGATACAAATAGTTTTATCATCTCCAAAAATTCTGTGGTACTGCTACTCCTTTATAGTCAGTTCTGCAGTTCATCTTGTACCAGCCTGGAAACTGCACACCCTCTCCCCTGCCCTCTGCCCAAGTCACTGGTATTGTTTCCATCTCTTGAGTCTTTCTTGCCTTGCCCAGAATGTCATACAGATAGATGCATTATGTATGCAGTTTGAGTCTGGCTTTTTAAATTTACCGTAATGCATTTGAGCTTCATGCTGTGCTATATCAGTAGTTCATTCCATTTTATGGATGTACCACAGTTTTCTTACCTATTCAGTATACAGTAGAATATTCTTTAAAAATATGAGCGGTCCTTGGTAGTCTTTGTATTTACAGATAGTCTCTTTGACTTTTTTTTTTTTTTTTGAGACTAGGTCTTGCTATTTTTGCCTGTAGAACCGCAGGCTTACTTTGCCTGGGATACTACAGACTCAAGCTAGCCCCAGCCTCGGCTTCCCAAGTAGTTGGGATTGCAGGCACGCACCACCATGCCCAGCTAGTTTTTTGAAATTAGGTCTTGCTACATGCCCTGGGCAGGACTCAAACCACAATCCCTGGTTCTGGCCGTGGCTTCCTAGGCTGCCGCTTACAAGCACATGCCTCCGTGCCTGGCCTCTTTGACTGTTTATTAAAGGTAGTCAATATCTTACCTCAGGTGTTATGTAATTTCTGACAGATCTCCCCAACCCCCCCCATCGCCTCATTTTTTTATCATTTCATAGATAGAAAAATAATATATGCATCAACCCTGGATTGTTTTTAAGGATGACAACACATGTGTGTCATAAACTTCATCATCATGGTCTCTGATTACACTAGGATGCTTGGAAATAAAAGATAATTGATGGTGTCATGTTGCATGCATGATTATCTGGAACTGCTTGATCCATTTTGTTAGAAGAAATTCTCTTAATGTAGAAGGAGATGCTAATAACTTACTGTATGGTTACTTTAGTTTGGAATTGGCCACCTCTAACTAATTGACTATATTTTCATAGAGATGTTTATAAAATTCATGAAGAAAATTGCTACTTTAGAGCTATATTTAGTCATTTAATTTTTGAAACTTGATGATAGCTAATTTATTTTCAAATGAACATAAATTTTATCAAACTTTAATAAATGATATTGAGGTTTACGGTTACAAATATCTATTTTGAGTGACATTATCAAGAATTTGTTGTATAAGGAATCTCCTTATGACATAGTAAGATATTTGCGAAGTGGTGTAGTATGAAAAAGGATTTTTTATTTTTTTTAATAGAGACTAGGTCTTGCTATTTTGCCTACGGTTGTCTTGAACCCGCAGACTCAAGTGATCCCTAACCTCAGTCTCCCAGGTAACTGGGATTAAAGGTGCACACCACCATGCCCAGCTATTTTTTGAAATTAGGTCTCGTTCAGTTTCCCAGGTTTGTCTTGAACCCATGGACTCATGTGATCCCTAGCCTCAGCCTCCCAGGTAGCTGGGATTACAGGTGCGTGCAACCATGCCTGGTTAAGAAAAGATTCTTTTTTAAGTTCACCCTCCAAAAAATTTTAATTGATCTGATTCAGGAGTTATCGCACTTGAATATAATTGATTTTTTTTTTTTTTGCTAAATTTGCACTAAACATCATAGGTGTTCATAAATTATTAAAGTAAAGGTCTGTGGCTCCACTTTCCAAAATATCTCACATTTAATTGAAAAATGGAAGTCTGCTAAGTCCATTATTCTTTCATCCATTCTTTCCAGATACTTCAAATGTGCATTGAATCTGTCAGGCATAGTATACCTTATTTTATGAATTTAGGTATCTTCCATTTCATTAGAATTTGACTTTTTTTTTTGAGGCTAGGTCTGGCTGTTTTTGCCTGTGGAACCGTAGGCTCACATTGCCCGGGATACCACAGACTCAAGCAATCCCCAGCCTCAGATTCCCAGGTAGCTGGGGATTACAGGCACGCACCACCATGCCCAGCTATTTTTGGGGGGAGTAGGTCTCGCTACAGCCCCCCCATTGGGACTGGAACCGCGAACGCTGGCCTGGGCCACAGCTTATACTTAGTAGGCTGCCACTTGCAGGCATGCACCACCATGCCCGGCCCGAGAATTTGACTTTTAAGTGTTGTTTTCTTATGAGAGTAGGATCAAAATTGTATACAGAAACATTGCGCTATTCTTAGTTTTATCATCACGTTCGAATTCTATAAATGCCTTTCCCCTCAAAACATCATTGTATAACACCATTAACACCATTAAAAGTTTAGATTGTTGTAGCTAAGCAGTTTAGCCAGGAAAAATAAGTAAATGGTAAAATAAGTAACCCTACATTTCACATGTATTTAATGTCTACTACTGGCCAGGCATTCTTGTGAATGCTGAAGACAGTCCACAAACTGTAAGTCCTTTCCTGGAAGGGACATTCTCCTGGGGAGATTAGTATGCAGGTTGGTCTGGCTGTTTAGGGAAAATACGGGAATGCAATGGTCGAGGCTTGGTTGATGCATGGGAAGAATCACATGGCCTGGAAGAACCGTTTGAGGGATTAACTCTATTTAGACTAATCTCTCCCAAACTTTGTTTCTTATTAAGGGCACTTTTTAGAAGATTCAAGATGGTCTGTAAATTACTGTGCCTTGCTTTTCTTCTGTGTGTGTTTCTTACAAACCCTAATTTGGATTTGGATTTTTTTCTGTCTTTGTTTTTTCAGCTGAACTGCCAGTCCTTAAATTTATTTCATTATCGAGTCCCCTAGGACAGTCCTATTAGGAAAGGCAGTTCTTATAGACTACCTTCTTGTAGGTTCGCTGGATGTGCTTTTGAAGATGGAGTGAGTCCCTCAAACTACTAGCCCTTTTGGAGTAGCACAGAAGAGATGTACTACTTCTCCAGTGATCATGAGAGATGTGAACAGCTCCAGCTATCCTCAGTTTACAATCTGGCTTCCAAAGCTCATTTCCAAGTCTCTTGTTTGGAACATCAGTCACCCAGAGGGGTTTTAAAGGCAGATCCAGTTCTCAGACCAATTCACAAACACCTCTTAAAGAAACTCAGATATCAATTCAAGCTTTCTAATTATCCTTCTGGGCATCAGGTTCCTCACAGATAAAATGGGATGGGGGTTGTGCACTTATGATTCCTGTAGGGTTAAATAAGATCTGTGGGATCATCTGGCACAAGTGCCAAGGATCTCATGAAGTGTTAGGCTTTTCTTTATGTGAAGAGAAATGTGGGTCTTTTAGGGATTTGATGCTCTGTCCTTCACTTCTGGCTTTAGAAACAATCAGGATCCTGGATGTGGATTGAGGTGAGAGGCATAAGCTGAATCTTCTGTTATTAAGAGAGTGGAAATAAAAGTATTATAAATATTTTTATAATAAGTATTACTACTTCAGCGCTTAATATATCCCACATACTGTGCTAAGCCCACATTAAGTATTGACCATTGTTAATCAAGTTCGATATACCCCAGCAGACCAAGTTTATTGTAAAAATGTCTTCTTAGTCACCTTGGCCAAAGAGAGCAAGTCTTTTAGGTATAAATGATTATGTCAGCTCTGCCTAGTTTTGGTGTTTTTTGGTTTTGCTTTGTTTTTTCCTTTATATAGATCAGGAATAATAACACGAGGACATTTTTTTAGTCACTAAGTAATTTCAGCAAAAAAGAAGATGCTTCTCAAATTCCCAAAGGACAGAACAGCCTTCTCTCTGGTACTGTGGGTCTGACTGGGCCTGGTTTTCTTCTTGAAATGTCTCCCTGTGATGTTATAACTTAAAAGATGGAGGACTGTTTGATCCAGGCCCAGGATTTGTTGGCTACAGGGTTTTTGTTAATAGAAAACACTCATGCACCTCTGGGGGGAGAAATTAAAGCACATACTTCTTCCTCTTTGACCTTCGAACCCTTGCCATTTACATCAAACACTCACTGGGAGAGAAGGCTAAATTAATAATCTGTGATAGCTCCCTTTCTAACAAGCCTCACTTTAAACTTGGCATTTTCTCTTCAAGCTGATGAATTTCCATCCTCTTAGAGGTTTGTGTGCCCTTCAGACAGCTGAGGGGAGGGAATGCCCTTTGTTTATGGGAGGTGTGTGCTTTGCTATCACAGCACTCTCCATTCATAGAGTTTCAAAAATATTTTGCCTCCCAAGAATAATTGCAAAGTAGTTGCATACAGACTGACTTAACCTCCAGCCTCAATCACTTTATCTGTAAAATGGGGATTACTAGCAAAAGAGGGTGGTAATCACCAAAGGGAAACCATGGATATGAAAGTACTTTATCTGACTTCAGTTTTATTCTTCCCAGGGAAGGTCAGCAAATGACAGTGGGAATACACATGGGGGGGGGGAGGAGCAGGGGGGGGGCAAAGTGTTTCTATTAACATGTGAGACTGAAAACTCATGGCCGTTAATTTCCAACTCTGCAGGAAAAATTTTTATTCCCCATGTAAAAATAAAAGATGAAATCTAGAAAAAAATTGCCGACTTTTAAACAGTAAAATATACCCAGTGGTCTCCATTGATACCAGTGTGACATGACTGTGATAAGAATGCCTTAAATTGTGGTGATTCTGTTTTAGGGCTTAGGTAGGGGTAGCTTTCAAATAAATGGTTTGAACTGTAAATGTTTGGTTCATAAATATGAAATACAGTAGCAGAAAATAGTGAGAAATGAGGTACATTTTTCTACAGGGACTCTCCTGTTTTGTATTATAAGAGTTAATAGTGAGTCACTAGCTTTGCTGTATTAAAATCATGTAATGTATTTGACTTCCTTAAAAAAATGTTTATTTTTATTCTTGACCAGTGATAGTTTGAGACTCTAGAACTTTTAAACGTTTTTCCATGAATTTTGAAGAACTGGCCTTTTATTTATTTATTTATTCATTCATTCATTCATTCATTCATTCATTCATTCATTTATTTATTTATTTATTTATTTTTTAAGACTAGGTCTCACTATTTTTGCCTGTGGAACTGCAGGCTCTCGTTGCCCGGGGTACCACAGACTCAAGCAATCCCCAGCCTCAGCTTCCCAGGTAGCTGGGATTATAGGCGCGCGCCACCACGCCCAGCTATTTTTTGAAACTAGGTCTCATTACGGGCCCCAGGCGGAACTCGAACCGCGATCCCTAGCCCCGGCCGCTTCATAGGCTGAAGCTTACAAGCACGAGCCACCGTGCCCAGCCCTAGAACTGGCCTTTTAAATAGAAGTTTGAAGTCAACATTGAAGAGAAATAGTTTATTTTTTGTCTGTTTGTTTTTCCTTTCCCTCCTGGGTAGTATATTCTTTAGGGAGTAGGAGGAGGGCTGAAGAATATAGTCTCTAGCCACAGTATAAACAACTTGCATTTGGACCATGTTTTCATCTTGGTGAAAAGCCAGTGAAATTTTTTGTTATTTAAAGAATAAGGGCACTTTATAACATGTGAAGAATACAGGGCAGGGCAGCCTTTATTCTGACCAGCTCAGAGCTGGGTTCAGCCATTGTTTTCTTAGAATAGGCCTTTGACCTGCAGCTCTGGCTTCCTTGTCCTCTTTTCCAGCCTTTATCTGGGTGTCCAGCCTGTGCCTTTGGATACTACCAGATGGATCCTGGCTGCAGGTCTCACTAGTCTCATATTAGGAACAAGTTTCCTGCTCATCCCATCCCTTCTTGAAGGGACCTTCCCCTACTCTTGAAGTCTTTCCTCATAAACCTCACAGGTTAAGCTGCCTTTTATAGATCGCCTGCAAGTACCCAGCCGCACTCTGCTGGTGTTTCATTTCGCTTACTTTTTATTGTCAGCATAGCTGTAAAAGTCAGTGCTGCCGCTGGGACTTCCTGGTGCACAGTGCAGTTATTTTCCTTTGGGAACATCAGGTCCACTCTTTGTTAGTTCAGGAGTGGTGAGTCACAGAAAGCTTTGTGGAATAAGAGGACCCTGGGTTTATCCTTGAGACTCAGCTCTGACATCTTCTCCTGCACAGTCTGTTTTCTCACACCTAAGTTTGGGTTGAGTGCTGTTCCTTCGTAACCCTTTGAACTCTTACTTCCCGTTTGAGCTACTTACAGGTAGTAAGTAAGCTGCCTTTCCCGTCCTTACCACCCATAGTGCCCAGGATGACAGGAGCCCTCTTTTAAGTGACAAATGAATGATGGATGAATGAATTTGCAACCCCAAACCTGGAACTTCATATTAATCTCTCCAGGAGTCTTTCCTCATCTTTAAAATGGAAGTCAGTCATGCTTACAGAGTTGTTCTTACACCGGATAATATATGTCTCCAGTGATCTTCGTGAATTATCTAAGTTCAGAAGTACTTTTTGGACAAAAGACTTGTTTTAGCCTCTATATGTCTAAATAAATAAAAACTCATTCCCCATTGTCACTGTTGGTGGACTTGCTCCTTGTGTAATCATTTTATTCACCTCGCAGAGGAAATAATCATGAAACAATGAGATAAAGAGCTTAATCATTCCTTAAACCAATCAGTGTTTTAATAGCTTAAATATATAATTGGGCACTGCATTTACATGGTTACAGAGTCTGAGAAAATGTTTAAGTTTTATTGGAAAATTACTTATCCCTTTGGTACTTCCTGCTTCCAAAGATTTGAGAAGCACTTATATAAAAGGGAGCCACGCTGCACAGGGACTTGTTAGGACTTCTAAGAAGGGAGGAATAGCTTGTGTGAGCTGTGGCCCATCCCGGGGAAGTGCGAGGAGCCAAGGGCAAGAGATGCAACTTGTGTGGATGCAACTTGCTCGCTCAACCCCCAAGCTGCAGCAGCCACACTGGACAGTTTCGTCTGTACTGTCATTTCCCCTGGGAATTACCCAGGAGGCGGGAGACCCCCTGCCTCTAATTTTAACTCTTCCCTCCTCCCTGCCACATACACCTTTTCTCCTCCCTGCCCTGGATTTAAACACATTTTGTGGAGCTAATTTAGTGAGCTTGTGGTCCTCATAATCTCCTTATAGAAGTGTATGCACACTAAGGGGATGTATTTAATAGACACGGCTGCCTCTGTGAAAGAATGCTTTGTGGAAGGGAGCCTTTGTGTATTTCTCCATCTCTCAGCAGTTCCTGGGGTGCTTCCCAAGTCTCCCTGACACCGAAAGGCAAAACTGGGAAGGACCTGCTCCAGAATAATGGGAGGGAGGGGGTTGAGCTGTGGAATGCTGAGACCCTTGGTCTTTTCCCCTCAGACCAGAGCATCTTAACATTCTCCCCTCTTCTTACCCCCAGCTGGGGGTTTTGCATTTTCAATGAGGGCCTCACCACCCTGAGCTCTAGTGAAAGTAGATCACTTTAAGCCTGCAACAATAGTGGCTTCTTACTCTCTTTAGTTAATGCTTTTAGATAAGTATTCTTTTAGACCAGGTAGGGGTTTGTAAAGTGGCCTGTAGCTCTAGGGCTTTGCTTGCAAAGACAGTTGAAATTGCCTCATCTTTTTCAGCAATCTTTCCTTCCTTGCTTGCTCTGAATTTGAAGGTATTTTTTGACATGCTTATTGCTGGACATTAAAGCTATATTAATGACACCTATTAAGTGGTCTCAGAGAGGATTTACTTTCATAGGATGGCAATTCTCAGTCTCTAAACAACATCCCAAAACCTGGTTAGACAAAGGACTTACACTTTCTCTTTAACCAAAGTGAAAGCTGCTTTTTTATCTGCCAGTGGAATCACAAGGATTATGCTTGATAATGTTCCTTAAATTTCTTAAGGGGGGAACAAATCTCATAAAGGATATTATTCTACCAGTAAGAATTTCTCAGGTTGCACAAGTTTAGAGAGTAGCTTGTATCTATGAGGCATGGTGCTAAAGGTTAGAGTTCTAGTTCAAATGCAGACCATTTATGACCTCATCGGGAGTAAGCAACTTGTCCAACTTGAAGGTCTCAAAGTGGAAGAGATTGAAATTCATGTCAGCTTCTAAGATTTAATTAACTGATTTTGTCTTTAATGAGCCCTCCCTAGATATTTTCTGAATGAAACTTGTTTCATGGTATAAGGGGCTCTAGGGAATATGGGTGTAGAATATGGGAGAGACTGGCATTAGCTGCAGCACAATTAACAGAAAGTAGGTCCAGGTCCAGTGATTGAAGACTATCTGTTTAGTTCATTACTCTGTCTTAAGTAGACATATGGGAACCCTAGCCCCATCCCTTCTTGGAGAGAATGGGGCATATGTGTGTTTGTGTGTAATACGTGTGTGTGTGTATGTGTGTATAATTTCAAAACTGTAAATGAATATAAATGTGTTATTGTCACCCTTATGGAGGGGTGGAAGGAGACAGTAAAAAAAAGAAAAGGTAAGAAAGTCTAAAAGCAGAATGCAAAGTAATAGTTTGTTTCATGTTGTCATAGGTACTATGTTGGTAGCATATGGTATTTATCCTATATTACGAATTCCTTCCTGATGCTGTCTTAGGAAAAGCTTGTATATATAATCTAAATTTACTTCTTCTTGGCCTTTGTTGTTGAAACATAAAATGACTTGCTCTTACTGTTCAGTCTCTTGATACACTTGGAAAACTCTTAAGTTCTCCATTAACTTCCAACTGATTTACCAGACAAAAGGGTGTTTCCTAGTGTATTTGATCTGTCTGCCTAGATGGAGGTTGGTGGAAGGACTTTGTCCCATCCATCACTTGTTGATTTGGGAGAGATGGTAAGATTACACCTGGATGGAAAAAGAGGCAGGTCCTTTCTTATTTGACTCAGTCATAAGAGAATTATGTGTTTGTTTATTTTTTGATCCATTTTGAACCTGAGTTGCTATAATGAGTTTTCAAAGGCCTCTTAACATTGAAGTCCTCAATTTTTTTCATCTCAGCTAATTTTCCCTCCTCCTTTTTCTACAAGCATATGGCTGGGTCTCCCCCTTCTGCATTTTTCCCAAGGTTTCTTTCACAAGGAAATAAAACAAAAGTTGGAATACCCAAACAAATTAAACAACAACAACAAAAAAAAAAAACCAACGTGTGTGGACTTCTTTCCCTCTTTGTTGGCGCTGAGACCTGGGTAGCTGTGTCTTATATTTTACTATAGTACATTTGAATAGCTTTGAGTGCACTGCCAAAGGCAAGAGGGCACTTAATACCTTTGCATTTTATAATGATTTGTTTGCCAACCTGGCTGATATCTCAGACAATACATCCTAGAAACTGGGTGGTTGTGAAAGTTACTTGATATTGATGCTTGTTTGAACTACTTTAGATATTACCTTTGAAATGTGTGGGATATGTTACTCCAGCAAATAAACTGAAGATTTTTATTAATGCTATCCGGATTTTGCACAATTGTCTTTCCTTACTAAAAATACTTCATTGTACTTTAGCTAATTAGGGTTATTAAATTCAGACAGCCTGGACTATCTTAAAAGAGAGATATGCTTAGGAGTCAGTAGCAATGGAGCAATCTTTGAGGCAGGCATGGTGTAGCACATCTGCCATTGTGCAGAGTTCGTTGCTCAGCCTCTCTGTGATCTACTACTAGCCTCCTGTAATCTGCTAGTTACCCATCCAAGTCTCTTTTACCTGGATTATATGCTGATTCAAAATTTTTTTCAGTCTTTTATATCCAAAGGCATCATATTCAGGTGCCTGTCATACTTGAAAAATTATAACTTGCAGAACTCACTAACTTAACAAGAATCTTAATAGTGGAGATGGTGCATGGAGACTTGAGAACAAGAATCTGTTAGAGGTGAAGTGAATCAAAATTTCTTCCAGCTGGGCCAAAGTGGAAAAGCTTTATTTGTGGGTCAATTTATGGGTCAATGAAATCACGTGAGTTGAACTACCCTTCTGTGGGATAGTCATGCATAGAAGCCCAATTTCCTCAAAACCTAGATTTTCCTTAGAAGTTGCCTCAGAAAAAAAAAGAGAGAGCGAGAGAGAGCTTTGCCTAAGTGGTTTCCTGTCCTTAAGGTTTCCATGGAGAGAGCATTTTCAAGATTAAAGGACTCTAGCTGTCATTTTTAACCTGAGGGGTCTTAAGGTTTATGTTTCAAAGCAGGGTAGATATTTAGTGCTGCCCTCCCTGCCCCCCATCATGTGTTTGTTTGAGCAAGTTTACATTTTATTCCAAGAGTAGTCTGTCCATTGGCTACTGATTAATTAGCTTTGCAGTAAAGAGAAAGAAATAACTTGATTTTATAGAGCCACTGTCCCCAACATAAAGGTGGTAATTTTTTTTCTTTGTCAGCCAAAAGCTTTGGACCACAGTGATCCATGGATCATTTGATTCAGCCAGCTAGCATTTTTCTACCCCCTACTATGTGCCCTACAGTGCCTTGAGAGACCCTAGGTAGACAGGAAGAGAAAGACACAGGCCTGGCATCTGCTTAGTGTGCTAGTGAGCTGGGTGGAAACTAAGTCCTTCCTAGCTGTGAAATTTCACTTCCATAATGAGAGCCAGCAGTGGTTGGCAAGGAAAGTAAGAATGGGCAGAGGAGAGAGACCCATAGCCAGGAAGAATAAAGAGGTTTCAAAGTCTGGTGAAATTATTGTGATAGTTATAAGAACTGAGGCTATTTGGATTTATGTGGTTCAGGGGAAAATACCTGAGAAAAAGCTGGGCAGACCTTAGACCCTGACTTATTTATTCTTCTGCTTGTCTGAGGAGCCCTTGGCTCCCACAAGTGGGTCAGCCCATCAACCCATGGAAAGTAATCAAAATAATAATAACAGAATGCACCGGAACCTTAACAAGGGGCAAGGAAACTCACCAGGAGCGCCTCAAACCTTTTGACAGATCTTTAAGCAATCTTCTGTTCTTTCAAAAACCTTCCTGATTTTTCTAAAACTGATGGCATATATACATAAACTAAACAGTGGGCAGGCACCTTTGGGGCAGTCACAGACATGGAGCCAGTGATCAGGTAAGGCACAGAGAGGAGAAACAGGGATTCACAGCATCTGGATGGTGACTCATGCAACTTTCAAATTCCTGTATGTACAGGACCAAATACAGTGCCTGGAAAAACAAATACATGGACCCTGTTCATTTCTTCTGGTTCTTTTCTCACCATGTGGAAGTGAAATACTCTTTGTTTCGCAAAACATTAAGTTTATGCCTGTTTAAGTTTTTACAGTAATGCTGTTATCATTGTCTGAAATTTCGAGTTAGCAAATCTTTATTTTCATCTGGGAAGGGACTGTTTAGGTGAATTTCCTCAGTCTAAAGGAGGCTCTGAAGTACAGAGAATATGGGCTTCTGGCCTACATTTGTTCAAGGAATTGGTGCTGAGTCATAGGTGAAAAGCACAGTCCCCTGGCGTTAAATCCAGGGTACTTCTGCCACACTACACCACCTCTCAGTCTGAAATATGAAGCAAGGTTGATTGTCATACCTCTGAAGTCTTGCCTACAGAGTTTACTGCTACTTGATTTCAAATGCTTTGATTCTGAGATTCCTTGTACCTTTGTCAGGACTGGGAGCTGCACCTCAGTTGTTGACTGTGTCATGTATTGCAGAGTTAAGGATTCAACTACCATGCTAGGCTGACGTACGGGAGTGTAGCAATAGTTTATGTTCACTCATATAAAACCATTTCTCTATCTCCCCAACTTACAGAATGAATACCTAAAAAAAGATTTAATATTTTAGTTTTGTTTTATTCAGCTTATTCAATTGACTCCATTTCCTAGATTGGGGTAAATTCCTAAAAGTAATGTTCAGGACTGAATGACATACTGATCCAGTGACTCTGCACTCTGTATTGATCACCTCCAGGACCCTTTCCATTTCTGGAAGTTAGCACAGGTCTCTGGACAGTGTTTAACCAATTGCCTTTCATGCAACTGTTGGTCAGTTTTTATCTTTTTATTTTTTTATTTTTTGGACCCATGTCCTGAAGGTGCCCATATCTGTATAATAATCAGTTTAATACCTGAATGACACTCTTCCACAGTCAATTGCCATCCTGTTTAAAGCAGTGGGTGAGTACACAAAATAATACAGAAACTCAGTGCCAAAAAAGAAATCACAGAGGAATTTGCCACATACACTGCAGCACTCTCAATTCTAGAAGTATGGATGAGTTGGGAGAGAATACAAGTCAGAGGTTCTTATTTTGGTCCCAACAGAATTCAGAATTCAGCAAACTCATATATATACTTCATCAGCAGCAAAAAAAAAAAAAAAAAAAAAAAAAAAAAAAAAAAAAAAAAAAGAAAAGAGAAGAAAAAGGTGATGCAAATCGCAAATCTCAAACGCAGTAAGTCCTCATAGTATAAGCAACATCTGGGATTTTGTCACCAAAACAAAGCAGTCCATAATTTCTAGGTATCACAAATAACTTGAAATAACAAGATTCTCATTACTTTGAATTATAGCCATTGTTAGACACTGCTGAATTCTGTTGATTAATGCATTAACAAAAAAGCATTTTTTTTTCTATTTTTTTGAGACTAGGTCTTGCTATTTTTGCCTGTGGAACCCCAGGCTCACGTTGCCTGGGGTATCACAGACTCAAGCGATCCCCAACCTCAGCTTCCCAGGTAGCTGGGGTTACAGGTGCACACCACTACACCCAGCTATATATTTTTGGAACTAAGTCTCGCTACGTATCCCTGTTGGAACTCGAACCACAATCCCTGGCCCTGGCCATGGCTTCCTAGGCTGCCGCATACAGGCATGTGCCACCAGGCTGGGCCAGGAAAAGCATTTTTACTTGGGGCTATTTACATTTCTTTGTTTATGTATTTATTTATTTTATTTCTCACTATGTTGCCCAGGGTAGTCCTGATCCCGCTGACTCAGCGATCCCCAGCTTCAGCCTCCCAGATAGCTGGGATTACAGGTGCATGCCACCGTGCCCAGCTGCTTTTTCAAGATGTCTTCAGACATCAACATCTCAATTTGTGACTTCTACTTGGCCTCATGGGGCAAGACAGGCAAGGAGTACTCACCTTCATTCTTGCAGGTCACTACACAATTCACTTTTTAAAAATTCCATGCCTGTTTAGGGTACCATCTGCTTGGGGCATTAGTTTTCAATTAGGATACTATACAGAATTCAGCATTGATGATGCTTCTCCAGGAGAGGAGCCATGGTCCTGAGTGTAGAACAGTTCTGTCTATTCCTTCCTTTTCAGTGACAGTTGCACACCCATTCATGGGTGTGTTCCTTGTAAGAGAGGCAGCAGTCAACAGAGGTCAGCTTGCCAGGACCATGGAAACCCTAGAGATGCTTCCTTTCTTCACATTGACATACTTGATATACTGACTTTAAGATATCCTGGCAATAGGTTTAGGGGTGAAATCCTACATCAATGACCAGCATGGCAGCTCTCCCATTTTCATATATACATTTCTTCTTCTCTGCCAGCTTGAAGTCCTGAGTGTCTGTCCACTGTCAGAAGTCAATTCTGATCAAATCCATTGGCTATTAGGGTAATATAACCCTAGCTAACTGCACAGGAACTAGGGTATATGGGAAAGTGCTTGGGGTGTCTATAATTGGCATACAGGTCTGCTTCACTCTGGCATGCTTTTCATCAGCCAGAAATGTTCACAGGTTGTATCTTCAACACTATCTACACCTATTATGTATGTTGTAAATAGTATACTTGATTGGGTATGTAAACAAACCAAACAAAACCTGTAGTTAAATTTTCATTACATCTATTATCACAATTCATACACTAATTATAAGAACTAACAATTCTTATGAATACAGTGTGTTTGTTAGACTCCTTCTATAATTGAGCTACTACTTACAAATTAATATTCTTTCCCTTCTCTCCATTTTAATAATTAAGGTAGACAGTGCAATGAACTCACTACTATTGCATTTTCTAGGGTAAACAAATTAAAAGAAAAACAGTGAGTTTTGAGTAGAATAGAAATTTTGTCTGGTCTGACTATATTTCTTGCCTCTAGTACAGTTCACAACCCCGTCCACTGGCTCCATCTTTATTTAATATGTTGTTTCTCTCGGCATAAAACCAACTTCACTCATCATGACCAGAGGCCTTCAAGTCTGGTTAGTAGTTGTATTCTTGGATTTGATTTAGTCTAGGTTCACTACCTCTTTGAACTAAGTTGTGCCTTTTTGTGTTGATGCCTTCAGCAGTTAATTCCATGTTTTAACTATTTTTTCTGTAAGAAAATACTATCAAAATAACTTCTAGAAATTCTATTTCTGGCAAAAGTTACCTATAAGGAAATTACTTTTGGTGTTGTGTGCACCAAACTATGGTAGACAGAAAGAAACACTTTGCGAGATCACCTACCAGTATCTCTCTCCTAGGCTAGGGACAATTTCCCTGAAAGATGGAGAATTCTTTCTGCAGATGCAGATTCGTTCTGCAGATGCAGATTCTTTCTGCAGAGTTTGATTAAAAAGTAATAAATGTGACTTTTGGTTAAAAGTCATCAGTTCTCTTATTTTTAATAAGACAGAGCTGTTCCTGTCAGAATGTAAGTGTAGATTTTGAGAGGAAGCAGGCAGCATGTGTGAAGCAACAGGGGAGAGACAGTGAACAAGGGGGCCTAGCTGCCTCTTTACTGGCATTGCTTAAATAAACAGAGTGTCTTAATGACAGCCACAGAGAGGGAAAAGGTCAAGAACTCGTCATTTCTAGGCATTCTTTTTTTCTCTCATGTTCTTTTCTGTAGAGATTATCTAAATAACTAGTTGGGTATAAGTAATATAGAGCTTAACTTAATAATAAAGTCGGTATGTTTGGGGATGTTTTTCTAGGTGTTTATTTCCTCCTTTAAATCTAGGAAAAGGAAGCAGCATAAATACTTCCTCAGTTTGAATAGAGAAGATAATGTAACAACCCAAACAGGGTAGAGAGCATTGCAAGTAGGCGCCTTTGCCACAGTGGAGCTGTGCATGTATCCTGTAATGTACTCTTCATAGCTGTCTTATTTAAGCAAATCCTCTTGAGTCCTAAAATTGATTTGTTGTATTGCTTCCACATTTTTTGCCAACAGTTATTTAGACAGAACTGAATCATATTAAACACGGGTTGAGTTCCCCATTGTCCTGTCTGGCACTCAGTTTCCATTCACAGTGTATAGTGGTATACATTAGATCACTAAGGGGCTCATTATTACTGAATTCCAGCCAGGACTTCATTTCCTAAACACATGTGCTCGCCTGGTATTGCTTGTAGGCCTTAAACTCTACTTTTCCCGTGTGTGTGTGTGTGTGTTTCTTTTGTCTGCAGAGGCTTATATATAGCAAGAAATCTTTATAGATTAAAGAGAATATTAGTTCTGTCTAGTAAATTTCAAAATTGGAGTGAAGTAAAGGGGGGGCAGGTAAAAATTTGTTGAAAGTAGAAGAATAAGAACAAAGTTAACTGCAATTAAAACCCCTTAACCTGTACTTTTCCCGAATTCAATAAAAAGCCTTAAAACTGACCAGTGAATTATGAAGAATGAACTGAAGGCTTTGGCTCATTGCATTAAAGTACTTCCCCATTTTGGGTGCACTGATTTTCCTGTATTCCTTGGTGTTGGTGGGAAAACTTGGTCAAAAAGGATAATTACTTTTTTATTTAGTTGCATGCTCTTCAAAAGGCAACAGCAAGTATTCATTAATTTCCATCTGATAGAGCTGAACTTTTTTTGTGGCTAAACAATTGAAACAGGAAATGACCCGAGATACAGTTTCCATGACACCCTGTCACTTGGATCCAGTTTTCCAGAAGATGAAAGACCAAAGCCGGCTTTTGATAGTGAGTAACTAATTGGACTGGCTGATAGTGGGAGTTTTTTAATGTGAAAAATAAAGGAGAAAAAACTGGAACAGCTGTGTTTTGGTACAGTTGTCTAATCCCCAGATAAAACACTCTAAGGACATTGAAATTGAATAGTGCCTTTTTAGTTAAGGAGAAAAATCTAAAATCTGTCAAAGCATTGGTCTACATTATAGAAATACAGAATATATTTATGTGGGAAAGCAAAAAATAAGCAATAGCAAAAAAAGAAAAAAAAATTGCCAGAGCCAAGATATTAAGTAATGCCTTTTAAGAGTCAGCTTTGTTCATACAAAATATGATCTCATTTTTCAAACATGTCTTCATGTACTCTTGCATGTGAAAAAAAGACTACCTGCTGGATTACTTTTTCAGCCCATGTTTTTCAAACATGCTTTTCATTGCACAAGATGATTGGTTTTGTTGGGAAGATAAAAAATACCTGTAGGGCCAGGCATCGTGGTGGCATGTGCCTGTAAGCGGCAGCCTAGGAAGCCGTAGCCAGGGCCAGCGATTGCAGTTCGAGTCCTGCCAGGGGCCCTAGTGAGACCTAGTTCCAAAAAAATATAGCTGGGTGTGGTGGCACGTGCCTGTAATCCCAGCTACCTGGGTAACTGAGGCTGGGGATCGCTTGAGTCTGTGGTACCCTGGGCAACATTAACCTGCGGTTCCACAGGCAAAAATAGTGAGACCTAGTCTCAAAAAAAACCCAAAAACCCAAAAAACCAACAACAACCTGTAACTTATGCTGAGATAATTTGTTGAGATAATTTAATTAGAAATATTTAATTGACCAGTCCCCTTCACACAAATTCAGGCTCCATTTGGGTTTTTGCAGCTGGAGAGCTTGTCTGGAAAAAAGCAATGTGAACCAGGCAGGTATTTGTTAGCTTAACAGGTAAAATTCCCTGTATACTATTGAGAAAATTCATTGATTGGGAGATTTGGGCTCTAAATCCTGGGTGTGGAAGGCATTCCACTATATCCTTAACATCTCTGGTACTCTTCCTTCCCCAACTCCTTACCCAACCCCCTCTATTTTTTTAATAAATGAAGTGATTGGAGGAAGTCCTTATAACTATGTCTGTTTACATTTGAAAGGTAGATCTGACTCACAACTTCTAGCATGGAGGTAACAGTGATGAATGTAATAGAATGCAGCTAGAAGATTAAAATTTAAAAATGGAGAAAACAACCCAAATGCCCCAAACTAGATGATTGGATGAAAAAGATGTGGTATATATACACAATGGAATATTACTCATTAATTAAAAATGACAAATTTGGTTAATTTATGATTGCATGGATGTACCTAGAAGAAATCATATTAGCAGGAAGAAAAAGACAGAAACAAAATGGTTTCACTAATATATAGACAACCAAACGAAAGTACACTACTGGTGGGGGAGGGAGAGGGACCAGCTGGCGCCACCAGGGAAGGGAAGGTGGTGGGTGACTTCCAGGGATTACAATAATGTGAAATATATATAAATTTATAAATAAATTTAAAAAGAAATTATATATGGATTATTAAAAAATAAATAAAACAAAAATGGAGAAACCCTCTGTTTTCAACTGAAGAGACATAGCATCTTACCACAGGAGACTAATGGTAGGCATTAAAACAGTTTCCTTATATTAGGACCTTGAGGAATGGAGTCTTTGAGTTAATGAATGTTCTAGTAATTCTCAGCCACTCTTGTCTGGGTATATGCAACAGAATCCTATCTCAGTTTTACAGCCACTGGATTTTTCCTGGAGGACTTAATTCTTTTATTTTGTATATAGGTAACTCATCTTGCTTTCATTTTGCTTCCCTTAAGTAAAAAGGGAATTTTTTACTTAAATTTAGAAGGCAAGTGTAGTCAGTCCATCTGGACAAGACCAAGAGCAACACTTGTAACTTCATCCCCACCACCTGAGGCAAAAAGGGAGCTGCTTTTTTTTTTTTTTTTTTTTTTGGACCAAAGAAAAATGTTTTTGGTTCTCTCAGAAGAGTGTTTCCTTTCTAATTGTAGGTCTGATTGTTGCACTTGTAGCTCTGATTACATTGATGTGAAATTAGACTTAACTTTTTAGCCCTGCTTTCCATGCAAGAATTGCCTTTAATTTTCTGAGTCCTGATCCCAGTGCAAGGGGAAGGGACTGAATATCTGAAGATAGACTGCAGCCTCTGGGGAACCTGGTGGGCATAAGCCTGCATGTATGAGATGCCAGACTAAGCCTCCAACAGGCACCAGTGTGATCTTCCCTAAATCACATAAGAGCGGGCTCCTAGCCTTGCTTTCCTGCTGCCTCCTTTTCTCATGGGCAAGTGGTCAGGTTCCTTCAGGTACTGTGAAGGCTGTGGTTCTGTATACTCACTGGAAACCATGAGTCTTCTCGGAGTCTGGGGGGGAATCCTCCCACACCCCTGGTGGTGGGCCTTTGAAACTTGGCTGTCCTGGGCCCCTGAGAGCCTGGGAAGGCACTCAGTTGTGTCAGAAGCTTACCTGGTGCAGAGGATCTGGTCTCCTAGATAGAACCCTTTGCCCCCATCGCCTCCCCGCAGCACCGCTCCCCACCTTTCCCTCTACCCCCTCCTGCACACACCTTCCTCCAGGACCTCCCCACTTCCCTGCTAAGGATCCCCCTTGGGCTGCCTGATGTTCTCTCCCTCAGACCTCATGGGCCTTAAGCGCCTCCTCATTCCCTGCCTTGGACTTCCTGCGCTTCCCAGCCCTTCTGCCCAGTTTCCCAGCTCTAAGCTCCCTGGCTTATCCATGCTGAAATTCTGCCTGAAGATCCAGCCCCTCCCAGGGATCCCACAGAAGTGTACCTGGGAAACCCCTTTACCTACCCTGCCCACAATCCGCTGCTGCCTTTTCCACTCCTACCCACTGGGGACTGCGTTTTATTTTCTTAGTTGGGTTACGGAGATGGTATCAAAACATGGGCTCCTTTTTTTTTTCCTTTTCCTTTTCCTTTTTTTTTTTTTTCTGAGACTAGGTCTCGCTATTTTTGCCAGTGGAACCACAGGCTCTCCTTGCCCGGGGGCCTACAGACTCAAGCAGTCCCCAGTCTCAGCTTCCCAGGTAGCTGGGATTACAGGTGCGTGTCACCACGCCCAGCTATTTTTTTTTTTTTTTTGGAACTAGGTCTCACTATGGGCCCCAGGCGGGACTCGAACCACGATCCCTAGCCCCGGCCACTTCATAGGTTGAAACTTACAGGCACGAGCCACTGTGCCCGGCCCTCCTTTTTCTTTTTTAAATGGGGAGGAAGATTCTCCACATAAACACAGCAGTGAATAATTGCGGCTCTTCGTTGTCATCGCACTCACCCAGAGTCTCTGGCCCACAAAAAAATCTGACCTGAGCCAATTTGATTTTACCTGCCTGAAACAAAGTGCTGCTGGTCACTAGCTCATCTAACAGTTAATGAACACTTGACGCTGTGCTGTGCTTGGATTGGTGTTAGGCAGGGCTCTAAGTTTTTTTTTTTTTTTTAAATTAGAGGTCAGATCTCTTAAGGATACAGAAAAGTCAGACTTTTTTTTTTTTTTTAAACAAGCTCTCACTATGTTGCCCGGGGTAGTCTCAAACCGGCGGACTCAAGTGACCCCTACCTCAGCCTCCCAGGTAGCTGGGATTACAGATGCACACCACCATGCCCAGCAATTTTTTTGAGACTAGGCCTTGCTAATGTTGCCCAGGGTGGTCCCGAACCTGCGGAGTCAAGTGATTCCTAGCCTCAGCCTCCCAAGTAGCTGACAATCATTTATTGAATACTTTCCTAAGTGCTAAATGTTCCCAGTTGCCTTATGTATCATCTTTACAACTTTGCTTCCAGGTAGATATCATAAATGACCCTATAATTACAGGTAATAAATGGAAAAGCCACCATTTGAACCCAGCTGCTCTTAACCACTAGAGCAAATAAGGCAAATGAAAAAGGTGGCCGGTATCCAGTGCTGTTCATGCGGTGTTCCAGTTTGTTTCATTTGGTTAGTCTTCACTTGGGACTTCTATTGTTTTCTTACAGGGGCCTTGGAGGGACAAAACAGAAAGGACTTTACTGGGGATCACAGAAAGTGACAGCTGAGCCTGCAGACAGTACCAGGCAATGGGTAGTGGGTTTGGGGATGGTGGATCAGGAAGGGAAGTGGAGAATGATGTCAAGAAAGTGACTTGAGTATCATATGTATCAGGTGTGTATTCCTGCCCAGTGTACACCAGATGTCTTTATAGAAGAAACTCAAAGGTTACCTAGAAAATGTTTTGAAATGGAGATAAGCCAAGTATTTTGACTTCAATTTTCCTGAATAAATACTTCAAATTGCTTGCTTTTTTTGTGAGAGCACTTTCCTCTACTATAGCATTTTTTTTAAGAGTAGGTAGAAAAGCTATAGTTTTAGAGTAGTTGAAAATGATAGATAGGAGCTGAATTTGCTTTTCAATTCTTTCTATGACCATTGTTAGAAAGGCACTCCAGTGTGCTCATCTATAAGATTGGACTAATAACTCTGCTTGTGAGATGCGAGTGTTATGAGGTCCCAGGCAGGTTGGGAACTCAAGACTTTGAAAATGAGTGTGTATATAGCTCATGTATTCTGCTTTGTACTTCAATCAGACAGAAACAGAATTTCAGGGTGTTAACTAGATTTCTCTAGCCAGTAACAGTTTCTTTCATTCTGTTCCTCATAACTCCCTTACACAGCTTTCCAGAGACTTGTGTTAGAGTTAGTTGCATCCACTCCACCTGCCTCAATAGAGTATGTCCTTTGGCCAGATTCTGCTCTCCTCATCTTTGCTTTTCAGTTTAGGACCACTTGTAGCACATGGCCAGCTGCTTAGTTAATATACAAAAAAGATAAGGCTTTTATTATTTGTGGCTGTTCTTTCACTCTCGGGGGTGGAAAAGGAAGATCTTGCATGAAGATAAAGAGTGTAGGCTCCAAGAGGGAAAGAAGAGAATGGAGGAACCAGAGAGGGAATCTGCAAATGGTGCAGGAGATAGGGAATGTGGAAACATGGGTCAAATTAGGAAGATGAACCAGAAATAAGATAAGAATGAGCTTTTAGGAACTAGGAGTGAGAATGGAACTTGAGCTTCATGGGAAAGAGCAGAGAGAAAATAAACTTCTTTTTGATATGTCAGAAATGTAATAGAAGAAAGAACATATTTCTTAGAAGAATGAAGTTCTTGCCCTAGTATTTAAAGTGGGAGCATCCATTTCTTTAAAATGGAGTGGGGCGGCAGAAATATAACTTCTTCCCAATACATTTTTATAGGTGCTGCATAAGAATGCCCATGAAGGCATTCTGAGAATGTACTGTACAAAAGTTAGTGTGGAGGTACATGAGAGCTTCCTGTTAAAGAATGCTGGATGGACACCCTGAAGGCTTGAGATCATGTGGTGTTTCTTGTAACTTAGAAATAAATCTATCTAAGCCTCAGATTCCTCACATGTAAAATGGGGCTGATCATACCTCCTACCCATGCCTTCCTTGTCTAACTGCTGAGTTCCAGTTAGGACTATACTAGAAAACTTGTTTGAGTGGTTGACATTGAAAACCTGCCACTCTTTCACTTGGATGTGTTTCTATTAAGTTCACAAGTTGATTTTTCACTGATCAAATAGAGGGTTAGAGGGTTCATTTAGAGAACCATGCTCAGTGTCCTGACCAGATACTCCCCGGGCAAACCAGGTCTGACACTGATCTACTGTCTCAGACATTTTTTTCCCAAGAGACTAGGTCTTGCTATGTTGCCCAGGGTTATCGATAACCTGTGGACTCAGGTGATCTCCAGCCTCAGACTCTCAGGTAACTGGGATTGCAGGTGTGCGCCACCACACCCAGCTTGACACAGATAGTTTTTAAACTCATATCCAGGACAACTTCTCCAGGATGGGATAAATTGTCTCCCTCTGTCTTTTTTTCAATCCTTAGAAAAAGCATTGGGCACCTAGCCACTTTCCTTTCCCTTGTTGCCAGTCACCTCCCATCTCAGGTTTCTTCTTTCTTCATGACTATTTGCTGCTTAGAAGACTAAAAGAAAAAAGATATTTTTCCACATTTCAGACTTTCATTGATAATTATGAAAGAGAAAGCAATAGTGGGTCACAGAAGGACTGTTCTTGAGTCAAAACTTAATGAAGTTCATACTCATTTTAGTGCCTGACTTATGTGCATGCTTGGAAAACGTTCTCTGCTTTTATTTCCGAGCATTGGAGCTTGTCACCTCTTTGAACTCTTATTAGCAAAGGCCTGTATCACAGCTTTCTCCACCTTGGCATCATTCAGGGCCATGGTCCCACCCCTTGCAGCAAGTGTGGAATTTTCATTGTTTGGATTATTCTCCATGCTGAATAATCACAGGTCCATGCTGCTTTGGTTCTGTGCAGGAAAGAATAATTGCAAAGCAAATCCTACACTGTAATAGGAGTCACTGAAAGAATACCACTATCTTTAATCCTTTCTTAGATATCAGTCACTTACTATTAAAAAGTTAGATTTGAGTCAATTAAAGATGGACAACTTTAGTTCATTTATCTTTCTTGGCTTAAAAAAATTGGTACTAAGGAAAGGGTTTTCAGGGTAAAACACTGAAGTTATTCAGTTATTTTATAAGGCTTTATTATTCTTTGACCATGAAATCAGCCTTGGGGGCTTTTCAAAGTAGGGAAGTATAAAAATGTAAAAGGAAAGCTATCAGATGGATTTCATAAACATTTTTCAAAACCAAATATACACATACTCTTGAATAATAGTGACATTTGCACTCTCAGCTTAATCATAGAAATGGTGTGGAAGATTAAGGCCATTGTAGAGATATTGACTCTGAAACAAAGACTGTTAGATACATTTTGTCTTGCACAAAATCTTTTTTTAAGTTCAGAAATGTGAAGAATTGGTAACTTTGAGGATGAATGCATTGCTTAAAAAGTTGCAGAAAGACTGACAACCTGGTAATAGTAAATTTATCTCATGCTTCTTCACAATCATGTTAGACTGGGGAAGAGGAGTTAAAACATTTATTTAAAACAACAACAAAAACTATTAGATTGATTCAGGCTGCTTGTTAAAGTAGTTTTTCAAACACATTTTTACTTGTAATCAAGAACCAAGAGGCTTATTGGATGGTTCTTGGTGTTGGCACTGGTTCAGCTGCATGAGCCTGAGCAAGTTGACCATCTCTACTTCTCAACAGAAGATTAGGGTAGAATTGTTCTCATGGGTTTGTGGTGAAGATTCAGTGACTCTGTGGACATTTGTTACTATTTCAACTATGCTGCTTCTTAGGCACTCTTTGCTCTGGAACCCTCCAGCTATGGGAGCAGAGGAAGGGCAAATGTCCCTTCTCCCTGTTCCCATATATGGTATGACCAGATATTCCTACAGTAAATGTCCTTAAGACTGTGAAGAAGAGATTCTAGTGACAGGACAGCCAGGCGTCCGTGGAGGTCTTCGCAAGGCTGATTTTGTGGTCCGACTTTCTGGGGAATAGATTTTAGAGCTCTCACCTTCCTAAGGTTTCCTGCGTCTTGTGTTTCTTTTTCTTTTTCTTTTTTTAAATTCCTTTTCTAATTAAGTTCATTTCTATATCGATGCATTTTCTGGTGGTGAGCACTATTCAGTCCTGCACAGTCTTTTAAACTAAAAACCAGAAATAGGTGGAAACATTGGTCTACTAGATCTAAGATGCAGATAAACTTAATATTGTTGCATAATTTAAACGAAATGCTATGTATGAGAGTGGTGTGGGACCTCCTCCACAGTTCAGTGCGATCATAATTTGTTATTCCAGAACATTCTGATGAGAGGAAAATCTATGGGACTAACGTGATTGTGGGTGCAGTTGGAATTTGGTATGTCAATGAAAGACCAGAGGATCTGGCAGTGGTTCTGGCCCTTGCAGTGGGACATTTTCCTTTTGCTTTTAACTATGTGATGGTTTAAGTGCACAGATGTTTGGGGACTGTACTTATTTTTTAACATACCTTAGATCTCTACAGGACACTAAAGCAGAGTGAGAAAATCGAGAGTGTTGTAGGTAGGATGAGAGTACGTAGCAAATGAAGAAGGATAATATGAAATTTTTCTACAAAGCACATATTACTTTCATCTGCTTTGTTTCTTACTTGGTTTTACTTTACTTTATAAATGAGGAAAATTCTCATAGTAACTTGCTCAAATTAGCAATTATATGGAAGATTGAACATTCCCATCAGGAACTTTCATATTTCAAATTTAGGCTCTTCCATTGCTGTCCATGCTGTGAGTATAGAAAAACATGAGAAATTAAAGTAAAAGGGAAAAAAACAGAGAAAGGCTTAGGGGTTCCTTGGTAGAGATGGGAAAAACACGTTAAGTTCCAGATGTTAGATAATCGAAGAAACAAGTGATAGAGAATCATAAAAGTTCAAGACTAGAATACAATAAAGCTCTTCACCCTCTCCAGTTGATCACTGCTCTGTAAACTGGTCACCCAGTCTCTTTCTGTAATAGTGATGAGGTCTGTTCTATCTGTGAACATTAGAAGTTTATATTCTAACAACCACATGTTGATCTATCAGTAATAACCTCTTGGTAATTAAAGATAATAATTCATACTCATATTTACTAAAGCTAGACAGCAAAGTGGTTTTGAACCAGAGTTGAAGGATAAATTTACTTTGGTTTGAATCCTAGCCCTTCTTGCATATTGGCTATGGCTCTGAACAATCTACACATCCTCTCTCAGCCCTGGTTTCATCATCTTTAAATGGTGACCATCTCACAGTGTTGTTATGAGGTCCAAATAAGATAAAGTATTTGGTGTAGTAACTGGCACACAGTGAGACTTCTTAATAAGATTTTGTAAGGTTATTGATTTGTATTTTCCATAATTCTATGATGTTGAGTTTGTCACTGCCATAAACTATTTGTCACTGCTTATAAACTATTAGAGCATCATGAAAGTCATAGAGAACACAAAATGGGGGTCTTGAGATTCAAGGGCATTTGCTCCTTCCATCTTAACACTTTGTACTACTTCCCGACTCTCAATGGGACCAGTTGACTGAGGCTAAAAATGGTGGTGGCTGAGACACAGTTAAACAACCTGCAGATGTGACAATTGTGGGTAAAATTCAGCACTCACTTTAAAGTAATGGGCTCTCTTCTTTCTCTTAAAGAAAAATTTCCTTTTGAAGCTGTTATTTACATTCTCCCCTTTAAGGAAATGAATTAGGTGTCATTTTATATATTTGTTCTGAGCTATTAGAAGAGGTCTCTTTCAGGAATAGAACCTTGTTTTTGTTTTTCTGCTTGTGTCTGTATGTGTTTGTGTTGACAGAAAATGTGACTCTTGTTTATTTTCCCCCACCAAGTACTTCCTAGCCTCTTTCAAATCAGGCCACACTTTGTATTTTACCAAAAAAGAGGAGATATACTTTATTAGCTAAAGGTTAATCTCTGGCCTGTGAATGTTCTTACACAAGTTCAGGCTTAAAAAGGACACACTCTTCCATCTTTAGTGTGTTCTACTTTTTCCTATTGCCAATTTATGTTATCAGATCCTGTGAGCCCGTCACCAGAGTGCAAATCTTGATTCCACTGCAAGTTGCTTTACCTCACTAGATTCCTAGCCTAAGGTTCCTAACTGCAAATCAGTTGTAATATTTCTGGCCACTATTTTTCTAAGGCAGATTTTCTCATTCTTAACACTAATGACTTTTGGTGGTGGGAGTACAGGGGAGTCTGTCCTGTAAATTTTATTTAACATCTCTATTCCCTGTTCACTAGATCCCAGCAGCTGCCTCCAATGCCCCTACCAGTTACAACAATCAAGAAAGTCAAATGTTCCCTCTCAAGGAGGGCAAAGTTGACCCACCCCCTTGCAGAAGCCTTGTTCAAAAGTGGACCGCTTCCGCATCTGACACCATTTCCAAGTCAAAGAGCTGTGGAATCACTACTAGACACTTGATTAAAGAGCAACAGTAAGAAAAACACTGTGCCAAGTGCTGGGAGGAAAGAGCCAATAACCTTGGGTCAGTTAACTCTGCTTTCTTCCCAGCAGCTGTGGTGGGAGGTGGTGACGCAAGGTAGAATTTGATTTATCAGCAAGGTTCAGGAGATCTATGAAAGGCAAGGTGGAATTTGAGTTACCCCTTAAAAGGGAACCATAGAGATGGAAAGGAAGGACTCTTAGACTGCACTGGTCCTTCATGTCTAGTCTTTTTAATAGGTTGCCAGTCAAAACAGAAATGCCTGAAGTAAACATTAAATGGCAGTGGCAAACTGGAGATTGATGACCCAACTGTGGGGGAGATCCTTCCTTTCAGTGGAAGCCAGTCATCTGCAACAGTGGGAATATTAGTCTGGTGTTGCCTGATTCCCCCTAGTTTTTCAAAAGATGTTGAATAATCTTGATTTTTATAAAATGTGAAATTTCCTGAATTTTAAACATTGCCTCAATTTTAAATAATCGTGCTGTGCCAGTCAAACAAAAGATCATGGAGGTTTGAGTTAGGTTGCCAGTTTACAGCTTCTCTTCCCAGATAAGGGTTTCAGTGGGACCCTCTTTCCATTTTTTAAAACACAAAAAACAGCAATAAAAAAAAACCCAACTGGAGGAAAAGTTTAATTGGTGGATTCCTTCTTTATGCTGTTTATTTCCACATTTATTTTACTTTCTCCAGTGGAACCTTACCTATCAAGATGATGTTTGGAGTTAAAGTTTTGACCTCACCTAAATCAAATAACATTTTTGGAAAATGTGACCATCCTTCACTTAAGAATTCTCCAGGCCCTCAGCTAAAAGTGAAACTTGGAATGGTTGCCAGTAAATGCCTTTTGTAGCCTTGGAAATTCGAAGTGATTTATCACTTGGTGGTAATAACTGGAGGCCTCTATATACAAGAAAGAAGGTAAAGGTAAAGAGGCCAAAAATAACAAGTATAACCATATGGCTTTTTTCAAGAAGTGTCCATATGGCTATCTAGCTAAAAAGGACTCTTGCCAGCCCGCTTGACTGTAAGTTATTTTTGTAACTTTACATAAAAGTCTTTTACCCTTAACATTGCAAGGGAGAAATTTCTCCTTTTATTCCTAGATTTTGAAAAACTGAACAGGGTGGAAGAGGAATGTGTTTACAGGCAGCAGAGCTATATTTGTAGTTGACCATAGGACTCTTGGTATTTACCTCAGCAGCAGATATGTGATAACCCCCTGCTACTCATTCAAGTCTCCAGAGATGGTTTAGCTTTCTTTTTGGTGATAATATCCAAGTGTCACATCTAATGATTGCTCTCAGTGCACCATCTTAGTCTCAGGGGTAAAGTGAGAAATATTTTATCAAATGCCTCGAGGAAATCAAGATATATAGTGTATGAATTCATATGGTTTCTGCATGATTAGTAAAACAAATCATTTAATTTCAACTATTTTGTTTTTTCAAACTCCTTATCTTTAGAAATTATAATTAACTCATTATATAATTGTATTGAGGAAGAATGAAATTAACTAGTACAGAGGTCTAGACTACATTTTTTTTTCTTGGTCAAAATAGAAACATTCCCTCCAAATTTCAAGCTTCCCCGATCTCTTCACTGGCATGGTGATATCCATGTAACTTTTGTCATATTGGATGATTGGGGAGGGAATCACATAGTGCAGAGAAAAGTTAAAAACTAAGCATCTAGATTAATCTGGTAGATATGAATTCTCAGCTCTCTTTTTCTAATGAATCCTGCACTTCCAATAATGCACATTTTTAAACTAGTTAACAATATTCACTCACCTCAGTTGTATACGTCTAAAAAAATAATTTCATTCTGAGTATACTTTGGGGAGTTGTAGAAGTTACAGGCTTATGGGTTAGAATGAAAACAGAAAGGAAATAATCCAGACCTCACCACTTTGTGCAAGAGACTGAATTTAAATTACCCTAAGAGTCTCCTCAAACCAGATGTATTTCCAGTCTGATTGGTTTGACATTTGTCCAGGACCTCTGGAATATAGGCTTATGCAATTAAAAACGAAAATGAGTTTCTATCCTTGCAAGTTCGAAATATCTCAAAGGGTTTTTTTCTTTTCTTAAATCTTTTTCGCTATTAGTACTTGTGGTGATAGGGCTTCCTCATATGAAAAATGCTATTAAGCAACAGCTGTAGTTGTGTTGCCTGAATGCATGCCAGTTCTGTTCAGATTGAGCCGCAGGGACTGCTTGTTAGCTCCCTGGCTGCCTGGGAGACAGGGTAATGTAAAATTAATGTATGAAGAAAGATCTGTTATCTGACACTATTTGGGGATGCAGGTGGCCTGAAGTAGTGTGCAGATTAGACTAACATGCTAATTTTTCTGTTTATGGCAAAATGGCTGGGATTCATGGTTTCAGCTCTATTGATTTTAATTTAAAAAGTTGGGGAGGGCATTGATTTCACCTCTTCCCTTATTACCTGACTCTCCCTCCTCAGCTTAAAACATGTATAAAACATGAGATTTCTGGAATCTTTAAATTTGTGAAATTTAAGGTATGCTTCACAGGAGAGGAAGCAGTGGAAGAGATTAATATTCTCACAGAGACTGCACATCTCAGAGAAAATACTTGTTTCTTCATTTGGTCTTTTTCTTGTTAACGGTAAATTTACAAGTTTAATTCTAAGCTAAGGATAATGAATCCTTCAGTGTACAGTACTAATTCTTAACATACCTGTTCATTTTGTAGTCTTTTTTTTTCTAGTGGTGATTCAATAATCAGTTGTCACTATCTCTCTCATTTTAGCCTAAGCAGTTAATTTCCTCATTAAGTCTCTCAATTTCCTCATTAAGTCCCCCACAACGTCAGTACATAATCTATGTGGTTGTTTCTTAATGTGGTCTGAAATAGCTGCCTTGCTGGTCTGCCTCATTGCCAGGCTGGGAAGCCTGTCTGTGTAACAGACCATCTCACTGTGTTTGTAACCTGATGACTAGCACAGCATCTGGCACACACTAGGTGCGTAATAAGCATTCATTTATGAATAAGCAAGAGGTTCTGTCGGTGATCTTATCAATATTGGAAAGAAGGAAGGACTGAATATTTGATATTTTCCTCAGCAGAAAAGATATTTAAATGTTCAAAACAAGCTAACAAACAAATTAAAGTACACAACGGGGGTGGGGGAGGGTGGGGGGGGGCGGCACAGGGTGGGAAAGGTCCGGGAGGGTGGGGGGTGGATGAACTCCAGAGATCACAAAGATGTGAAATTTATATATAAATAAATTATTTAATTATAAAAAATAAAAAAGACTTGAGGAAAAAAAGATATTTAGATGTACTTTAATGATCACTGTTGTTCTTTTCCCTGAAATAATCTTGCATTATAATTGAAATTATCTCTTTTATGGATGATTACCCCATATCTATCTCTGAACTGCTTACAATTTGAAAACAGGCCTTTTGTTTTCATACTCTGATTATTGTTTTGTTATACCTCAGAAAATAATCTCTAATAGAGAAACATTTCTAGGAAACCTTTTTTTTCTTTGAATTTACTGGAGTGGTCCTTTTTTCCTAACATTTCTAAACTCTTCCTTCCAAACTCCTTCCTTCACTGGTGGAATTCCACCAAGAACAAAACCACAGAAACTTGTTTGGCAAAACTAGAATGGGAAACAGAACATAGGAATTATGTGAACTTGTTGATCTAGATTTTCATGCAGGCTTCTTAGTAGCACTGGGTTCTTGGGCAAGTCATTTAAGTCTTGGTTTTGTCATATATATATATTGAGGATACTATCAGTTCCTATCTCAGACTATAGGGAACTCATTAGATAAAACAAATGAAGTTCTATATCTAAAACTTATAAACTCATAAGTTGCTATTAGTACCTAAGTACATTACTGTGTGATAGGCATTCCTGGCTTCTCTTAATTCATCAGTTGTCAACTCACAAAAGTTCCTTTCTAAAGTGTAGCAATTATATTCCTTTTATACCCCACCAGGAAAGGACTAGATAATGATTAATATTGGGAAATAAAGTGAGTAGACATAATGAATGCTGGAAGTAAGAAGGTGGGATCTCTGGAGGGGCCTGGCAGAGGGAACCAAATAGAAGACTTCGGGTGGGGGTGGACAGCAGGGTGGAAGGAGGAAAGTAGGGATCACTAGGGCCTCCGAGGTCAATTTGAGAATAACTGGGAGCCATTGGGGTTCTTGAGCAGAGAAATAATAATGATCTCTATCATCACCATCATCACCATGCTGCTTCTGTCAGGAAGAAGGACCCTGAATATTTGTAGTTTCTTGCTCCTCTTTCTCTCACCAACTTAACCTTTTATACTTAAAGGGGAAAGGACAGTTTGAGGGGCAGTTTGTATTCCTCCTCCCCAGGGTAGTTGCCCTGAGTGCTCTGTCATTGATTCCACTTGGCAGCCCTGTGGCTATAATGGTTGTATTCCTTGGGAAACAAAGGAGATGATTAGATCTTAGAAGGGAAAGAAAGTAGAAACCAGTGGTAGCACAGCTTGTGATCCTCTTTGAACATGACTTGATGTCTTCCAGGCTTCCAATACTGAACCAGGAAACCTTTGTAGAGGATCCTGGGAGGTGTTGGTTGTTTTAGTGCTTTTTCAATGTTTATATCGTCTTACAGTGGGGAGAATCCATTATGAGATGGGGCAGAAGCTTAAGTGGAGTAATTTGTCAGCTCATGACCTATGCTTAACTTCCTTTCTCTAAGATAACAACAGGGGACGTACACTCTGTTCTCATGGGGATGGAAAATATTTTTGTGCTCTCTGTCTACAGTGAGACTCAATGTCTCCCAAACCTAGCTTTTAGCATCCAAGATCATTCCCTGCCACTCTGCATTCAGTTCCAGTTAATTTGAAATCTTTGTTCTTCTTTTAATTCATGCATAGGAATGTGGTGATAGTAGGGAATAGTAGGAGGGATAGAAGTGGATCATAATTTAATACAGGATCAGGTGGACATGGTATCAGATGACATAGACTGCATGCCTGGTCTGTCAAGGTTCCGTGTGACTGTGACACCACAGAGCTTGAGTTTTCTCATTTCTGAAAATGGGTTAAGTTGCATGTCCTTTTTTCTGTTTACAAGATAGGAGCAAAATAAAGTATATAGATGTTACCAAGTTACCAGTATTGCGATCCCAAATGTTGGTAATGATCTTTCTGTTAAAGCTATTGAGAATGGAAAGAGGACAGGATCCTTCTTATTTATATTATGGAGAATGTCATATTATGTGTGGGTATGTCTCCACAACCTCATACCCCTGGAAGTTAAAGCTTTTGGCTTCCTTTAGGTCATTTATAACCAATTGTGTTCCAGAAACCCATATCAGGGCCTTGACTAGACCATCAGCCTGTGCCTTCTACGCACACCCTCACAAGTCTTAGCCCTAAGAGTCCTGTGAATATCCTCTTGTCCTTCATAATATCCCATTTCCTCCCATTTTGTTAATTGAGGTAATTTTAAAGATATGCATCACTTGAGTTAAAGCTTTACAATTGAGCAGTTACTCATTAGCAGGAGCAGTTTTTTAAATCTCATTAACCCCTTGTTACCCATTTGATAAGAACTGGATAGGAATTTGCTCAAACCTATCAAAGAGACACTAATAGTAGCTTCTTTGGTGTGGCTGATAAACTTTTTGCTTTCAGCAGTGGAAATAGAAGGCAGCATAATTTCAGATGCCATATCATCTGGGGTCAGCAGGTTGAGGCAGTGGAACCTTTTGTTTGAGGCACAATTAGAAATTGCTACAAGAGTCACAGCAGAAACTCTGAGGAAGTTTGATTTCAGAAATAGAATGTGTAACACCTCCGAAAAATGATTCACCAGCTCTGGTTCTCAGTTTCCTTATCTCTAAAACAAAAACATCAACTAACTCACTAATAGGGAATTTGTCATTATTTCTAATATTTTAAAAATAACAAGCTATTTGATAAGTGTGAATTGTTTTTTTGGTTTTTTTTTCAAAAATCACCAGTGACTGCCTACTCAAGTCTCCTCAGCTCTAGTTGTATTACAAAGTTGATTTTCCAGGGCAAACCAAAAAACAATGTTTCAGTTAGTCTTTTGATAGGCATTTTTGGACCCTTTTTCTTTTTTGTATTACCAACAGGTCTCAATCATTATCACCTGTTGTAAACTGACCCAAGCCAGTTTGCTTAAACACAAGTCCTAGGGATTGGGTGGTGGGGGGAGGGGTAAAGGGGGGGGGCACATACTTGAGATAAGTGAGGTTTAGCTGCTCTCCCACAAACTGGTAGGTACCTGGTTACAGCTAAAGCAAGTTTGAGACCTGACTCTGCTGACAAGTAGATTCTCACTGACAGCCAGCTGTCAGTCAGCAGACACTGATTGCTCATGCAGAATCATTCCTGCCAGCTTGAAGAAGTCCTAGCTCTTTCCTAGTTGTTCTGATCACCAGTTTGCATGAACACTGCGCTTCTGGACATGACCACATTCCAGAGGAGCATTCTACTGTCCTTGGTATTTGACATCTAGCAGCTGGCACTCTTCCAATCATGGCTGGACCCAGGATCATTTAGAGAATAGGTTCATTTATGCCACATTCTTCTTTATGCAAGGTGATAGCTCTAAATTATTTCTGGCCAGTTCTTAGAACTTGAGTATATCCTTAATATCCACAGTTTCTAGCATTTTGAATGCCTGCTCATGGACTACTTCATGTGCACACACGCGCACGCACACACACATACACACACACACACACACACACACACACTATTCACCCCTGATATTCACTTTGCTTACTGGCAAAGGGTCTGGTGTTGATTAACATGGATAATGGAAACATTTTCTGTTCCTCTCTTTGGAATATGGGCTTCATGATTAGAACCCAAACTGCCTAACCCTGGAGAGGGCCTTCTTGAATTGAGTGCCAACCGCATTTGAATTGTAGTTTAACCTAATTAACTAACACATGATATCACATTACCTTGACTGCATTATTGCTAAGTTAATTAACCATCTTAACACTGCCTTTGGAACCCCATTGTGGAAACCATTGTACTAATGGCAGTCTATATGAGTGAGACTTTGAAATAACTTCTCAGGATTCCTTTGTTCAAAATGTGTTGCTTAACTCGTACATACTCAAAACCATCTCTCATCACTGAATAGAAAGTCCTAGTGTTTGTCATGTATGGCTCAAGTATTATACACACATTTTCTCTCCTTATCTATTCTATGAGGAGAGACTCAGATTCAATTCAGAGACATTGTGAAATGCAGTGAATGATTATCTAAACCCAGGTCTCTTGGTGTGGGTTAGGGCTCTCCTACACTATACTCTTGCATTAGTTTCTTAGTGTTGCCCAAATTATCACAAACTTTGTGACTTAACACCCATTCTATTGCAGCTTTTTTTTTTTGTTTTTTAAAGGGCAGAACTCCCAGCATGGTATGGCTGGATTCTCTGCTCAGGGTTTCTCTGGACTGAAATTGAGGTGTGCCTGGGTCTGTCATTATGGTGTGAAGTTGAGGATCAGTTTGCTGGTTGAAAGTAGAGGTCATTTCTTTGCAGTTGTATTTACCTTCTAGCTGACTGCTGGGGACCACCTCAGTCTCTGTAGATAGACTGCTTAGTTCTTTGCCACTTGACTCCCACAGAAGCTCTTAACAGTGTAGCTCCCCTCTGGACCAACTGTTGTTTGTCCCTCTGATTCACTTTCTGGGATAAGCCACTCTTCTTTTTGAGAAAAAAAAAATGCTTTTAATAGGCTCATATGGTTAGAGTAAACCCACTGGCTACTCTCCATTTTTAAAAGTCAACTATAGCATATAACCATGTCATTTAGTGATTATGATTGCCCCAGCGATTATGCAGGGTATGAACAGAAAAGGGTCAGAAATCTTGGGGGTTATCGTAGAATTCTACCCTCCAAACCCTGCTTTAAAAGTTTAATCTCAAAAGACAAGGAGGGAAAACATTTGTGCTCCCCCCTTCCCCCCCATGGAAGAGTAGCATGGTTGGTGCTCCTAATCATAAGAAATAGGAATCAGGCCGGGCACTGTGGCACATGCCTGTAAGCAGCCCCCTAGGAAGCTGCAGCGGGGACCAGGCATCACAGTTCAAGTCTTGCCTAGGGCTACATAGTGAGACCTAGTTCCAAAAGAATAGCTGGGTGTGGTGGCACGCACCTGTAATCCCAGCTACCTGGGAAGCTGAGGCCGGAGATCGCTTGAGTCCGTGGTACTCCGGGCAGTGTGAGCCTGCGGTTCCACAGGCAAAAATAGGGAGACCTAGTCTCAAAAGAAAAAAAAGAAAAAAACTAGGAAGAACCAACTTATGGTTGTAGGTGCCTGAATATGGCAGCCTCAAATGTAGTCAGTTACTTCACCATTTTATCTAAACCTGACCTTAAAAACCACCCTAAGGTAACTGACCTTGGAATATGGTCAAGTTGAGAACTACTTGAACTCTAGTGGTGTGGGGGTGTGGGAGGGAGAAGAACTTGATGTCCTAGGTATGTGCATACTTTGTGTTCCACAAAGCTAGTGCTATTTCTTTGGTGCTTTAGTGTTTTGGGATTAATGCTGTGGTTAGCAAACTGGACATGCTGGGCATGACTGGTGTTTTAAGAGCATTGGCTGGTAGATAGTATGTCTTTTCTATTTCACATAGTGCCATTAACACAGTCTTTGAGTGATGGATATTGTTGAATTGAGACCTGTTGAAAAATGTACACTTCTCCCTTCTTCAGTGTGTTCTACATTAGAAATCCCCTACCATTTTCATAACAACCTCTTAAAGCATCTTTTAGTTACAGAAGACCTGACAGTTTACAAATTTTTTAAAGCCGTATTTTTCTGATTTTTTTAAAAAATAGAGATAAAATCAAGTACAGAACTGTTAGACCACCAGCTTGATGAAATTTTATGTTTGTATATCCTTCAATCACTAACCCTTCGAGGACAAGGTACAGGACACTTCCAACATCCCTGAAAGCTCCCTTATCCCATTTAAATTAATCCCTCTTCTCAGAGATCATACTATTCCCAGAAAGAGAAAAAAGGAGGCAGAGGAAGGAGTGCGTGCCTTGTAGTTTATGAAGCATGCAGTCCAGAGAACTTCGATTTCTAAATACTACACATGTGTCCTTGCTTCTACAAGACACCTGACCTTTGGACTAGAATCCTCCATAGAAAAAGCCTTTTTTAAAGGCGGCCCCAGATAACCACATGCCTTCTTGTGCAAGACTGAAGCATCCATTGCTGCTTTCATATATCCCAAGTCAATTTTGTTCCTAAACCAAATGCATTGAATACTTTACTCAATTCCATCATATATAAAAGTCACTCTAAGCAGAGATTTTGATGCAAGTGGAGAAAGCATTGTCTTTTTCCCTGCAGAGCATTTTCCTTACATCTGATGGTACAGTATGTAAAGAACAAAGGTGTTTTGTGCTCACAGATACTTCTTTCTTTCAGAGGTAGTAAATGAAAAGTTTTGATGTTGCCCTTTGACTGTCTCCTTAGAACTTGTGAAAAGCACTGATCATCTCCAAGAGTCACCCGTACTTCCCTTGTCCTTCTTTTATAGGGAAGTGAGGTATGCCTGACCTGCACTAGAAAAGGCAAGATAAAACAAAGAGTTAACACCCAAACACCAGTAGTGCCAGAATAATGCTCATTGTGCAGCTCTAACCACATCTTGCATGTCCATTCTTCAGTTGGGCATTTGGGTTTCTAGTTTGTGACTACTACAAATAATAGCTGCACTGAAGGTGTGTGTACAAGTTTTTGTGGGGACATGTGTTTTCATTTCTCTTGAATATGAATATTATATGTGTATGAAATTACTGGATCATATGGTAACTGTTTAATTATCTGTGGAACTACTAGACACCCTTTTCCCACCATGACTGCATCATTGTACATTCTAGCCAGAGTGTTTCTCCTTTTCCTTAACAACACTTCTGATAATCTGATTTTTTGATGCTAGCCATCCTAGTAGGTGTGAAGTGGTTTTGATTTGTATTCTCGCACATCTAAGACTATTGAATATTTTTGTGTGTGTGCTTATTGGCCATTTGTGTATCTTCCCTGAAGAAATGTCTTTTCAGGTCTTTTGCCTATTTTTAAATTATCCCTGTATCATTGAGTAAGAGTTCTTTACGTGTATGTATACACATACACACACACATATATACAGGTATATGTATAGATATGTGTGTATATGCACACATACTAGATAGAAGTTCTTTAGCAGATAGGATTTGCAAACAGTATCTCTTATTGTGGACTTTCCACTTTCTTGATGGTATCTTTGAAATACAAAAGTTTCTAATTTTGATGAAATCCTATTTTTTTTTCATTTGTTGCTCAAGATTTTAGTGCAATGTATAAGAATCATTTGCCAAACCCCAAGGTCATGAAGCCTTGCTTCTATGTTTTCTTCTGAACACTTAGTTTTAGCTCTTCCACTTACTTTCCATTTTGAAGTTAATTTTTGTGTAGAATGTGAGATTAGTATCCAAGGTTGTTTTGCTTGTGACTGTGTGATTCAGTCAAAAGACCCTTCTTTCCCCTTTTGAATACTTTTTTTCCTAATATCATCCTGTCACAGAGGTATGGATTGGTACAGGTTCTTAAACTTCTCTTGTTTAGGATATTATCATTTGGGGGATGTAGGTAAAAATAGTTAAAGATATCTGAACTATTTTTGTGCCTTGTACTTCTGAAATTTTATCACAAGAGAAACATTGTCTGCCTTGGTGGTGGATATGGTGTGGTGTGGTAACATACTTCTGAGAAGGCATGGCTCTTCACTTCTAATTACATACTGTGTTGTAAGCAAATGCTACATCAATAAAATGTAATACAATTTAAATCAGTAAATGTTCTTGGAATACAGGTAAGAATTCAGGAGATTTGGGTTCATATACTAGCTTCCTCATAATTATGAAAGTGCCAGTGAGGGAAACTGTTCCCTTTATTTAATCTGACATGATCTCCTTTCCAAGTAGAAAAAAAATTTGCATCTTGGCTACAGAAGAAAGAAAAGACCCTTAGTTCAGCTTAGAATCATTTGAGTTCATGTTGTTCCCTAAGTACTTGCATTTGCATAGTTTTATTCTAATTTTTTAATTGATTGCACACATATATAGTATGTATGTTTTTATATATGTATATGTAAAACATATATATGTGTAAGTATATGTGTATAGACACAGACACACACAAACACACACACATCATTGTCTACCCCAGGTTCTCCCACCACCTTATCACCAGTGGTGAACCATCAACTTACTCTCCTGCCTATCCCTCCCCCATTTTTACCCCCTTTCTCTCTCTCTCTCTCTCTCGAGAGAGAGAGAGAGAGAGAAAGGGGGTAAAAATGCTTTTGTTTTGCTAACAGTTAGTTTTAAATTTTCCTTGGCCTTTTGTTTGTTTGTTTTCCCTTTATCCTGCATATAGGTGAGATTATCTAGTATTTATCTTTCTGGCTTATTCTGCTAACATGATTCCTTCTAGGTCCATCCTTATTATCACAAATGCATCAAATTTGTCTTTGTTGAACAATGAATAGTATTCCATTGTGTACATATACCACAGCTTTCAGATCCATTTGTCTATGGGGGGTGGTATTTGGGTTGTTTCCATAAACAACCCAAATGGTGCTGCAATAAACATCTGCGCACAGGTGGCACAGTTTTAAAAATAAGCCTCAATTACTGTGCTATCTACAACTTGAGGCTGCTATGACTAAGTTTGGGCAGTTGAACTTGAGCCTGACTGAATACTTGATGGTACTCAGGATTTATTATTACTGTGATACTAGTATTTTGGTTATTTTACTTTTCCACAAAAAGTCTTTATCTTCTAGGGTTTTATACAAATGCGATGGCATTATAGGGTATCTTTACTTTGCTTCAGAAACAATGTGGGGAAAGTGGACATGTGGATAAGCAAGATTGACTGTAAGTTGGTCTGTTGAAGCTAGGTAGTGGGTATGTGGAGGTTTGTTTATACCATTTGGCTTCTTTCATAGCTTTTCTATAATAAAAAAAAGTTTGGCATAGATTTGTTTGTTTATATTATTAATAGTTGAGGCATATGTGAGGCAGTTCCATTTGGAGCTGGAGATAATAGTGGAGACATATGTGAGGCAGTTCCATTTTGCTTTACATAAAATCAGGTCTTCTGGATTTGGATTTCCTTACCTACACTGTACCTAGGAGCAATTACTGGAACTCACACTTGTCAGGCAAGCCCCAAGTTTATGGAGACTTTCTGGATCCATCTGAAACCTGCTCCAGACCTAGTAGAATTCATCTGTTGCTTACTGGGCCCTTTTTGCTCTGGATGTATGGATACGAATCTGTAACACCCTTTGTTTCAGTTATGTGAGTTTGTTTTTCTGAAACTCTTTATGCCCTTGAGTCTGTATATCTTTGTTCTTTTTGAAATGCAAGTTTCCAGGCATATAGTGCACATGATGTGTAATATTGAGTTAATAACTAGAAAAAAACTGCAGACACTTTGGTCACTTTGGGGTTGAATTCTATTCTTTACTAATTGCTGATGCCACTGCTTGTAGGAGAGACCTTTTCTTTTTCTTTCTTACTCTGTGTAATGACTAGGAAGCTTAGAAAAGGGAGATTGTGGGTCTTTACACAAGAATATGATTCTTACCTAGGATTGTTATAGCTCTGTATTCAGGTAACTTAAGCTTTCAGAACTCTGTTGAATTGTAAAATCTGTAGAAAAGGATACCATCTGGAAATTATTCTATGCTTTATCCTTGGTTTTGCTAGTATAATGAAACATAAGCATTCCAACTTCTCATAATTGTTCAACTTTGTGATGTAAATGGTGCCAGGCTCTGAAAAGGCTTGTAACGGTTTTGCTGACTTTTTTCTGGTTTTGTTTTTATCTACTTTCAGTAAGAATATCTGTACTGTTTTAGCTGAAAGGGAGAACAGCTTTCAGCAGCTCTGAATTATTGTTGCTGTTTTGAATAATGATAAGCAAGTATGTGAAAATTGACCACTGTGTGGATAATCTAGGGAGAGTTTTACCTTTTTCTAAATTGAACCCATTTTAGATCTTTGCCATACTTGACTCCATGCCTACTTCTGTGCAACTTGATTCAAGACTACCACACCATGCTTTGGGTTTTTAACCCTATGTGATATACTCAAATGAATGGGCTACTCTCTGCTTCAGCTTTCCAAGTGGGGGGGTGGGGTGGTTAAGAGTAATATTCAGTACATGATTGCAAAAAAAAAGTTCTTTTAAATACACCATTCTTGCCTTTTACTTAAGTGAATTTGTGAGTGTAATGACAGCTAGTGGAGTTCATTAACATAATCCACAGAGGAGTTCTAGAATAGGATGGTTCGACTTTCTGTATTGTGAGAACAATTAAATGGCAAAATTAAAAGAAAAATCATCCTTGAAATATTTTCAGTAGTCTTTTCAAACTTCAAAAGTAACATATTCATTGCTGCAAAAACTGGTAACAAAGACACTGATAATAGTGTTGTTGACTACAGTTTTTATTTATTGTGCTTGTTATGTTCCCAGCTACTTACTGCTTTCCATGCATTGTTCTATTGTTGTTTTAAACACAGCAAATACTATGAGTGACTTTTTAAAATTGATTAATGGTTTCCAGTGTATACCAAATGTAAAGGCATACCTTCATATCTCTTCACATCTATGTTCATGGGCTAGACTTAATTCTATTTTTCAGATGAGCAGATTGAGCAAAAATGGACAAATAATTTGTCTAAAGTTACACCAGTGCCAGTGGGTCAAGAGCCAGGATTTAAACTTTCTGTGACTGAAGAGCCCTAACTACTCTGACTCTACACCCAGTACATTCGTAACACCACTGTTTGTGAACAGTCTTGGCAAATGTCACCCACTCATTTCTCTACTGATTACAAATGTTATCATAATATTATAACACTTTACTATTTTCCTTCATAATTCTAGACAAGAAAAGTTTGCTATCTCAAGAATGACATTGAGATATAAGTATTCAAAATCAGAGACACAGGAAATGACTATATATGGTCCTTCCAGTGTACAAAATAGCAGAGGTAGTGAAGAGTGTCTTGATTTATTTATAATCAAAGACTTCACTTATGTTTACCAATGATTGGGAAACTCAGTGTTTTCATCCTCTCTAATAAAAGAGGGTCATATCGAATGCTTTGAAAAATCTTTTGACAAGATGATTGTCAATCTACTTCACTGAACTCCTTCCTAATGCTGACTTCTTTTCTACCATACATATTACCGATGGCTTAGTGCAGAAGCTGAAATGCTAAAATCTCCAGAATTATTGCTGTTCTTTAGATTCAGATATAGGTCAGACATTAAGGGAACTGGCTGGCATTTTCATATTTTTCTAAGTATAGAGGTCAGCTTTATCTAATTGATCCCACATGTGCCGTCTTTCTGGACCATCTGGATTTTCATTAGGTAATGGTGATACTGCATTCTTCATGCTGCCTGCAAGATTCTATGCAGAGACCCTTATGCGGCAAAGAGAGTGGAGGAAGGAGAAATCCTCTAGGTAGATCACTGATCTGCACTCATTTTATTGCCCTCCCAGAAAACTATAGGTGAGGACAAAGCCATGTAGTTATGAAAATCTTAGGAATTGTAGTAAGTAATGTCTTCTCACCTTTTGGTTTTGTGCTTACTTTTGCAGTCATTATTGCATTTAAAAGAACAGGTGACCTAGAAAATGAAACCTGCATGAAGTGCTGCTGTTAGGGCCAAACTAAAACCTGCCCCCTCCTGCTGCTGTGTTGGATGTAGGAGCTCTGTCCCTCCCTGGGAAACTCTAGAGATAAAGAGTTTGGGGTGAGTGCACCTGGGGCTAGCCGCAGCCTTCTGCACCCACATGAAAGGCATAGAAAGGACATAGTGGCCACTGTGCTTGCCCTTCCCAGAGTCTTTGAGACTCATGGTATCTTCTTATTTTTCAGACCCTCTGCCTGGGGTGTGTTCCTGAGCCATGCTTTTAAGGGTCTCTGGGATTCTGAGTTGTGGGTGGTTTTGTCCTCTCAGTTGTCCTGTTACTTTTCATTCATCTTTCAGGAATGAAAAACTGATTCATGTGCACCTATGTCCAGGAGCACCACAAGTACTCTTTTTTCCTTATATAAACATTTGAGAAAGAGAAGAGCAAATGTAGTTAATAACAATAACAATGTTATTCCCGGAAGAAAAGAAAGTTTCAGCCTGCTCTGACTTGTTTTGGAATTTGAGAAGTCTGGAGAGGGTTGATCTCTCTGTAACAAGGTTTCTTTATACATTTGGAGAAACTGGAAGTGGGAGGATGGTGCTAGGGAAAGAAGCAATTAAGTTAAAGTTTCAAAATTGATGAAGTGAAACAATTTCCCATTCCTGCTAATGTGGAAAGTTCTCCACATTTTTTTTTTTATACCATGTAAGTCAGAAACTTATTCTTGCCTTAGTGTCTGCTTGAGAACTAAGGCCCAGCTCCAATGATATCATCCCTCAAACTCTGCCTTCCTTCTTTCCTCTTTACACACAACCTCTGGTTTCGGCTTACTTTGTTGGATGCTAGAATACAGAACTCAATTTATTGCACGATTCTTTCAAAAATCCTCCAGGGGAAAGGACAACTACCCGAGTCATTTAACTAGATGATCATGAGATGGTTAATCTGTGGAACTTCCTCTAGGTGTTCAGAGTGCCTGGCGAAGGAATCAGTAAATCCTGCTTGATATGTCCTGTGGAGGGGAAGAGACAGGAAGTGAGAGTCAACTTTGATTTAAAGGACATCTATGATAAAATTGGTCAGACACAACTTGCTAATTATTAGTACATGGCATGAAACATGAGAGTCCAGGACAGTGGAGGCAGATAAGCATGATGCAGTCAGGACCATTATAGATGGTTTCCCTCCTGCCCATCTGTCCAGCTACAGAAACCATTACAAACCAAGGACATCCAAAAGTTATGCAGCATCCAAATCATTTTCTCTAAAGGATGTTACTTATTTTATGTTCCGAAATCACTGTGAAGGTCATTAGCTTTCTTGATTTGAGCCATCACAGCAAACCCACACTCTATTCTCCCGACTTCCAGAAATCTCACTGTCATGTGTTTTGTGTGGTAGCAGTATGAATGCACTTCTTCTCCAATGCTACTATGAAAGTACTTACTCTGTGGCATTTGCCCAGTTTTTAAGTCTGAAGGAACTGAGTTTTGACCTGATGCCATCTAATCTCATGTGTTCTTTGGATCTGGTAGATTTTCTTTTCTTACTTTTTACATCTTCCATTCTCCTTGCCATCACCCTTTAAAATTGGTCTTCTTTTTCAGTCTTTAAAAGTAAAGTTAAAATCATACTTAAACCAATGAAATAAGCATGCACACCTGCAAGATTACTTTTCTTTTCTTTTTCTTTCTTTCTTTTTTTTTTTTTTTTTTTTTTGGTCAGGGAGTAATCAATCACAGGTTACTGTATTGTTAGTGACCTATAGAACACTAACTCCTTATAAAAATGAAAATGAGATTTCTAAGTCCCCTTCTTAATTAAGGTCCAATGGTGAGCACTATTTCTCTGTTGTCATTTTGTGTTGCTAATTGGCTTAGTATGCTGGAATCTCACTCTTGGCCCCTGCTAGTTCTGACTTAGCACATTCATTCTGTATGTTAATGTATGTTGCATGATGTGGAATGAATTCTGGAAAGGAGAAGGGAATAAGTTTCTGAGAAATTATCTCCATTTATAATGTGAGCTGCACAATTTTAGAATTCTAGAATTCTAAATTTTAGAATTTTAGAAAAAACCTTGTATTTAAAAATCAAATCTCTTACATGGTCTCATTGTGTAGCTAGATATTGTCTTTTCAATGTCCTAATGTGAGTTAAGTTTGAAGACCTTTTTTTCCTCTCTCCTGTTTCTGAAGGGAGGTCCAGCTAATTTACTGCAAATGAAATAAGTATTTTGGAGGAATAGGTTGACATTTAGCATTCTGGTTTGAAATCCCTCTGACTGTTAAATATTTAATGTGCTGCAAAGCATCCTTAAAAATTAAATATGAATGAGTTTTAGAAAACCTTGCAGTGGTATAAAAAATTGAGATTCCCCCCCACCCTGCATTTCAAGTATGAGTGTCTGCCTAGGGAATCTTAATTATTTTTAATGAAGATGACATTATATATTTGATCAGCATGGGGACATCCTAAATAATGAAGCCAGTATAAATAATATGAATAATATCACAGCAAAGATTTACTTTGAATAAATAATTAGTTTTATCTCTGGAGAGTAATTCACTCTCTTTTGTTTAAAATTTTGTTTAAAAGTCATGACAAAAGAAAAAAATATCTTTGTTGGACAGAAATTTTTCTAGGTTTATTGCTTTGCTAAAATTAGTACTTCACTTTCATAGACTCATGAGATTTAAAGAACCATTAGCATTTTGGTAGGATCTCTGAAAAGAAGCACTATTATTATTATGTTAGAATAGTAGCACATTCTTTTTTTAATATTTAAAAATATTCTAAAAATTGATGGATTTCCCCTAATTTAATAGCATGGGAATTTAATAGTAGACATGAATTTCTTTAGTGATGTTGACATCTGACAGTAAAAATAATCACACCTGTACTTTCTTACCATACTTTACTTCCTTTCATTGGATATTCCGATGATAGTGAGCACTATTTCTCTGTTGTCATTTTGTGTTGCTAATTGGCTTAGTATGCTGGAATCTCACTCTTGGCCCCTGCTAGTTCTGACTTAGCACATTCATTCTGTATGTTAATGTATGTTGCATGATGTGGAATGAATTCTGGAAAGGAGAAGGGAATAAGTTTCTGAGAAATTATCTCCATTTATAATGTGAGATTATAAAATTCTTTCGAAATTCTGTTATGAAATTCTTTTCCGAAATTCTGTTATGAAAGGGGAAATGGGATTTGAATTCATGAATCTTATAGGCTAGGTGTGTGTGTGTGTGTGTGTGTGTGTGTGTGTGTGTGTGAAAGAGTGTATATCACACATTTCCCAAAGCTGTTATTAATTAAATTCCTTGAGTTTTTATTGAGGGAACCCCCTTTCTGCAAGAATTAGTTTACTGTCTGTACCCTATTTGTTTTAGAAAGATGGAGTTACTTTCAGGAATCTTGCTTTTAATTTTTCTGGCTGTGCAGTGGATAGATGATAGCAAATACGGCTTCCTTCCTGTGTCATCTTGACACTAAGAACAGAAACTATTACTGCTCATCCTGTAATTCTCTGGCTTACAAATTTCTTTGGCATTTCTGATGCATCTCTCAGATTCCCACAAACAATCAATCAATACCCAAGAGCTCAAAAAATGTGTCTAGCTTCCTTCTGTTCTAGAACCACTACCTTGTTCTAGTCCTCATCCCCCTCCCCTGGTTTATCATAACAGCAATAATGAAAGTTCGCATTTACTGAATAATTACCATGTGCTGGCTACTGTGTTACTAAGATAAAAGATATCTTGCTAACTACAGTCCTGAGGAGAAGGACTGGGAGGCTGTTGGAGGGAGACTTTGAGCTAGGTAATGTGCCCTGGGCTACACAGCTAGTAATTGGCTGAGCTGGGATTTGAGTCTACAAAAGCCTTTGATGGTTGTGTCCGTGTTCAACGCTATATTGTATTTTAATTTGCTAATAATGGGCCTGTCTTTATCTGTTGTTGGCAAACTACTCCACTCCAGGTCCAGATCAGATCAATTCATTCTCCTGCTCCATAACATTACTTCAGAAGCTCCTTATAACTTTAGGTCTTCATAGCTATGCTTCTAGGTCCGCTGATTTTGTCTTAGTCTTTTTCATCCTTGTTTATGATTGGTGAAGATGGACTGAAGGAAATAAAAGCAAAAAGGGGGAAAAAAGATGTCAATCTACGCTGATAGTATTCTATAATTAGGATCCTTTGCTGTCTCCTGAAGTGTGAAGGGCACAGGCAGCAGGAATCACATGTCCTTTGTGTCCAGGATCTGATAGCAGAACTCTTCTTTTTGGCTTAAAATTATATTTGGTGTTTTGCCCTGTAGTTTAATGGAAGAACACAAGGTGCTTCTTGCCACTCCCTGGCCTAGGAGCCATTTAGCTTTACATGGGGTCTTTTAACTTTCCCACTGTTCCTTCTGCAACCTCAATATTCCTTCATAGAGGTTTAGAATAGTACTGTTCAGTGATAAGTGAAAACTTGTCTCTAGGATAACACTTAAGATGAAAATTAAAGTCATCGACAGGATCTTGGAAACTCCTGTGAATATATCTGGGGGAATCAAGTTAATTAGAAAATGACAAGTTTAAGATACTGTTTTAGCTTTATTTACTCAATGAAGGTACAGAGTGATACACTATTTCACCCCTATTACTAATGGGTCAGCTATTCCCTTGAACAGTTAATTGAAAAGAATGAGCTTAGTTATGTGTCAACATTCCATCTTTGTTTTTTAGGAAGGAAGAATGAAGTAAAACAAACATTTCTTCCCTAAGTTTTATTTTTTCCAGAAAGAATTGGTTTTGAGAGAGGAAAGTCTGAAGAAACCTTATTGGTGACAACTATCATATTTAGCTAGTTCCATAATTCAGAGCAAGTCAATTCATTTCTTGGGAATTTTCTCTTCTGGCTTTTTCTTTACGCTTGAAGTTAATGTGTTGTGGCCAAATGAAAAGTGCCCCCATTTAATGATTGCCCCAAGTCCCCCCTTGAAAGGAAAAACTCCAGAGGTCTCTTTAAGTTAGGCTACAACAGGGAATCCAGGGAATCACTATGTATTCAAATGCAATCCCTAGTGATAGCAAACTAAAGGTTTACCTGCCTACATCTTCATAGTAATTGTGGGCTCTCATGATTGTTAATTCAGTTTGAAGAGATTGAGAAGGGAGGAATCCATATAGACATCTGATTTGCCTGAAGTTAATCCCAGGACTCTTTCAATGCTCTGCAAATGCTTCTGCCTTCTGCTGTCCCTTTGCTTTCCGTTAGTTAGCATTTAAAGTGAATGTATATATAGGGTGTAGAAACACATATACTTAAGTGCATATACACATGTGTGCAAGAAGGGAGGAATGTGGGGGAGGGGGGGCAGAAAGAACTGGAACAATTCCAGAGAAGACTGCTGTGAACTTATTTTGTGGCGCTGAAGGAGGTCAACAATAATGTAAATTCTGATAGAACCATATCTACAGAGATAATGTTCAGAATGACTCTCAGCTTGTTAATTTGCTTATTGCCCCCCAGATGTCTTTTTGTTGCTAAAATGTGTTTGCTACATTTCCTTATAGCACAGACCAAGTGCATTTTATACACCAAAGAAATATCACACCATTAGCAGTCACTATCCAGAGGTAGGTCGTATTAGACCAATTTTTAGAGATGGGAAAATGGCAACCTGGACATTGAAGAAACATGCTCTCAGCCCCACAGAAGTTAGGGGAGGTTAGGACCATATTCTGAGTTCCCGTACATATGCTCCTACTATACTCTGCTCCCTTCCAGGAACTCAAGCCAAATTAAATATTTGCTTGGTGGGGAGAATAATTTGATCATAGGTTTGATCCTTGTTCAGTAGTTTTAGATAACATATTTTCCTTTGCCATTCCAACTGGTAATGTAGGATAAATAGAGTTTTAGTTTTTAGTTCAGTTCTCAGTACAACCAGATTTTTTAATTATATGCGAAACCAGCATGTTGGAAAAAGGAAAAATGGGAGAGTAGAAGTTGGGAGAAACTAGTATTTATTCCTGACCTTGGCTAGTAACCCATCACATACCTTCACTGAGTCTTCAGTTCCCCCATCAAATGAGTGAATTGTACCAAATTTTTTATTTATTCATTAAAAATGCATTGGACTCTGTTGATGAATATACTGGCTATTTAGATAATGATGGTAATTCTTTTTTTTTTTTTTTTTTTTTTTGAGACTAGGTCTTGCTATTTTTGCCGGTGGAACCTCAGGCTCTCGTTACCTGGGGTACCACAGACTCCAGCAATTCCCAGCCTCAGCTTCCCAGGTAGCTGGGATTACAGGCGCGTGCCACCACGCCCAGCTGTATTTTTTTGGAACTAGGTCTCGCTATGGGCCCCAGGCGGGACTCGAACCATGATCCCTAGCCCTGGCTGCTTCATAGGCTGAAGCTTACAAGCACGAGCCACCGTGCCCGGCTTATTTAGATAATGATAGTAATTCTTAATAGCAGCTTTGCTCACTTGAGGAGAAACAATATACCAAACTCTGCCTTAACCTTCCATTCAGTGTAATTCTACCAGCAAGCCAAGTAGGTGGTGGTTTCTCCTGTTCATCTCTAAGAGGGATGGGAGGTTTGTTGCTTATACTTACAAGGAAACAGGCTCAGAAGGTTTGAATAATTTGTGCTGCTCATGCAACTGAGATTCTTAAGGTCCAAATGATACTGAGCCCAGACCTTAGTCCCCACACTCCTCTTCAAGTGAACAGGAGTTGTTTTGGTGTTGAGATCACTGCTAATACTTATAAACAGACCTCTGTAATATAATGCAAAAGTATAGATTCAATGACAGATGGCAGGTTTCATCATTTTGCCTCTGGGAAGGCATGTCCCAAGGACCCGTGGATTCCATTACAGATAGAGCCAGTTACTGTATTGTCCCCTCTCCTGAAGCCTCTGTTTGCTTAGTATGTGCAGGTTTGAAGTGTTTGAATTATCTGCGCCGAACCCCCCCCCCCCCCACTTGTGCTGCCCTGTGGGAGGGAAGGATTGCTTCAGTTGAGCAATATCAGTTTAGGAGGAATTGGTGCCAAGTATTTTCCAACCTCAGTTTACTCCTTGGACTTCCTTGGCTTAGCAAGCTTGAGATTTGGGATGTGCTCAGACGAGTGTTCCACTATAGATACAATCAGTCAACACAGGGAAGCATTTCTTTCTCAGGGACCCAATTTGCATATTCTAAAGAAAGTTGAAGAAACCAGTTTGTTGAGACTGAGAACCTGACCATAGTGACAGAGGAAGCTAATGTGAATTAACACCATTTGCTGAAAACAGTCTAATGAAGATCAATTTAGAAGACTTATAAAGTACTGATTTGGAAAAGTTCCTGATTTGACAGTAGGGACATAGATGATATTAAATGACTTCATACTTCTGGGAGTAGGTTTTTTTTTTTTTTAATGATTTTTCAAAGTTAATCTTTATTGGGCTTTTGCTGCATGCAGGGAATACACACTGTATACATGCACTGAACCTCACAAAAGCTCTATGAAGCAGCTATTATTATTGCCCCTGTTTTACAAATTAGGAAATGGTGGCAAAGCTAACCTCCCTAAGGCCACCCAGCTAGTGACAAAAGGAGTTTTGCACATTTTAGCCTTTCACATCTATCTATATTATATTAATTCTTTTAGTCAAAAAAACTTGAAAAACTCCAAGTCTTGTAAAATTTTACGAAAATTAGGTTGAGGATCTGAGCTCAGAGAGCCTTCATTCAGTCAAGATGTTAGTTAATAATTACTATTGAGAATCAGGGCATGTCCTGCTGGAGCCATTACAAGGCAGGGTTGTTTCCATGGTATTCGATATGTGTGACAGGCACCCTGGCTGTGAGAGCCTGAAAACCGATACAGTTAGGAGGACCTGGAAGACATTTATATAATCACATTAGCATCACAGTTATTCCATTAAGGCCAACTGCTTTGATTCCTGTCTTATATGCCCACATGTAAAATCATCATTCTCAGGATTGCTTTTCTCTGTTTAAATTTTCATTTCAGTGATTCTTCCCTTCAATACTTGGCCACTCCCTCTCTGTAGCAAGTTCCAGAGATATGTATGTTTATATATATATATATAATATATATATATATATACCTTAAACACACACACACGCATGCATGCAATTTAAGTCAGATTTCATCAGCAAATATAATCTCCTTGAAACATACATCCATAAGGCAGAAAGAACTAGTATTAGTGGCTTCTCAAAAGTCTAGCAATGGTATTTCAATAAAAGTGTAGCACAATAGTGAAGTGGAAATTTTAGGATCACCAAGCTTTATGTAATCTAACCCAGTTTTGCCTGGAATCTAGGCCCAACGAGGCTAAATGATTTCATTAGGCCACGCAGCTAGTGTGTATAGAGCTGCAATTTGTTATTAGGTTTTGTGATAAATTGTGATTTATTGTTTAGTGATTGTACTAAAAAGGTATCTTTTTCAATAAAATTGACCAGTATTGCATTTTTGAAAATTGTGTTTTTCAATATGTTATAAATGAAATTTTCATTAAAAAAAAAAAATCCAAAACAACCTCCTGGTGGTAGTATGTTTTAAAATGTTGAAAACTAGTCTTCAACTCAGAATGTAGCATTGCAAATGTGCCTTAACCCCCACCAGTTGTTTTTCATTAATTTTTTTAAAATTATTTTTTGAGCAAATATTTCTCGGTTTCATTTCATAATGTTGCTCCATGCAAGTGCTATAGGGATTGCAAAATTGAATAAAAACACTCCTTCAGAGAATTTTTATCATCTGCTTACAGGAGAGATAAGAGACACGGAAGCTTCAATTTAAGGACCTTTAAGTGTCCCACCAGAAGATCCCGTGCAATTGATCCTGACAGTGGTCACAGACTCTTGGGTGGTGACTAGTTTTCTAAAGTGGCATTTTTTTTCCTTGGTGGAAAGGCTTAGGGAACAGTTTAGGAGAGTGGGTACTTGGTTCTGAGCACATGGAGTATAAGCATTCTTAAAGCACCTATTTCATCATGTCACTCCCCAGTTAAAAATGCTTTTCACAGTTCTTTACTTCTTGACAAATACATATTTTTTCATTCAAAATATACTAAGTGCCTACCATATGCATAAAATCGAACTCTTTGACATAAAAAAACAAAACAGAAACAAAAAACCCCCCAAAATCTCCACATTCTAACCTCCACCGTTTAGTTCAGTTTTGTTTCCAAATATTCCTTTCATGAAACTGACATCATAGCAGCTATCAGTTCTGGGGTCCCTAGAATGTGAGCTTTTTCAGGAAAGAAGTAGTGTACATATTGCTTGTTATGCGCCATTTGCATACCTCCATTTGACCCCTGCTGTGGCTGGGCAATCTTTTCTCATAAATTCATTTCCCCTACCTTGC